>VZTE01001038.1:549822-582494 GCA_013397775.1 Eulacestoma nigropectus
GAAGTATGGGGGGTGGGGGGGGGGAAGGTAAAATATATACATTTTCCGCCCTTGAATTATATCTAGAAAACTTTTACATTGTCCAGGAACACAGAGTGTAAAAAAGTTGAAGAGGGTTAAAACTGCTACTGTGAACTCACCACTTAAATGCTGAAATATCTGGCTAGAATATCAACATCTGTAAAGAAACATGTCTTTTTTGCTGTTGTTAATCTCTTTTAGAGAAGTCATTACATTATGTGTCTTTCTAAAGATTTAATATAGTTCAAAAATGAATAAACACGTGATGTAGAAATTACTTGACTTCAACACCTTATGCTGCATGGAAATTTGGACTAAATGATCATAAAAGCTCTTTCTGGAATTCAAAGTTTATAAATAGCTACCTGTTTCTAGTGATTTCTTAGGAGTGAAATTTGGCTTGTTGAATATGTGTGTCAGCATCAGAGGAGATGGCCTATTCAGGCAGACGCATATACTATCTGGCACTGATTGAATATTGGCTCAATTACTGAGCTCAAAAGGAGCTTAAAATAATGTTTTTGGCCTGCTTGAGGTTCTGTAGAAGTTAAATGCCAATTACATAAATCTGCACTACTAGGCATTAAAATCTGCCATACTGTGAGGTGTATTCTACAGTAACAGTTGTAAAATCACATACTATAATCACAGTAGAGTACAGTGTAGTATAGTATAGAATAGTAGAGTAGCGTAATCGATAGAAAAGCATGATTTAAAAAGTGCTGACTATATACATATACTTTTCTATTAAAGACACAAAAGCAGTCTTCTCTTAAAAGCCCAGCAGTTTGCTGTGGTTACAGTGTCTTAAGTATTCTGGGATTACACACCACTCTGGAAGGGAAGAAAGCCTTAGGTGGCTTTGCTTGTTTTGCTTTCTCTTTTCCTGGCCATGGGGAAAGGATTAAGCTGATTTATTTGTTTAAATGCTGCAAAGGTAACCAAACCATGATTAAATTTCAGAGCCATTTGTCAAGCTCTGCTCAGGCAAAAATGCAAACAAGACTGACTGCAAATTAATTCTATTTACACTTTATCACAGAGAAAAAACATTCTCAGTAAGAGCAAAGTTAAGAGAGATATAATATTTCTGGTCTTTCAGAAAACTACAAGTATTTTACCTCTTCTCCACAGCAAAAATTGTTAAATATGGTCTTTTTGAAAGAAAAGAAAATTTTAAAAAGAGATGTACAAATTTTTGTGGCTTTGCAAGTGAAGAAAACCTTTTAATTTTTTTTCATATGTGTATTTTCCTGAAAGTGAAAGCCAACTTTCAGTAGGACTGATACCACCTACATCTCTCATGACTCATACTTTTGCAAATGCAGAGGTTAGTACTATTTTCCTGTTGGTATGTAGCTGCCTCCAGATTGAAGTCCTGGCTCTAAAGTGCCTTCTTAGTAATGAACCACAGCTGTTCTTAACACCTGTGGTTGAAACACACCTAAACTTGGAAGAGCTTGGACACCTGGAGCAGGAGATTATAAAGCTGCATCTAAAGTGTGCAGTGCACCAAAGAGTGAAACTGGCTATTAGAGGCTGAAGGTGGAGCCTAGGAAAAATCAATTCTTTGTTAGGAGAAGAACAAGTTTTGCTTCCAGAAATTGCACAGAGATGGAAATTCACTGGCATGTAGGATTGCCTTAGCCTTAATAGCTCCACCACACTTTTCCTTTCTTTTCAGTTTCAGAGCATATACTATGCCTCAGGTTTGGAGAAATTTTGCCCTCTGTGTGGATACCCAAGGAAGATTTAAAGTTAATCCCAAAGGCCATTTGTAGCAGGCTTCCTGTACAAAGAGACAGGAGCAAAGACTAACTGGGCTACAAAATTAAGTTTGTGCCTCCTCTTCCTTTTCATGCAAAATGGAAAAAATAATAGCTGATTGCTGACAGTAATTTCACCTCTGAAATATACCTGGGTATTATGTAATTGTAGGAGTGGGATTTTTAGTTAAAATTAATTACCTTGCTGATTGGAGAGGAGGAATTTCTCCAGAGCTCTGGAGTAATGGGTCCCCTCTGTGGACTATGATGGAGCCAAGCCTAGGTTTTTCCACTGAAGTTGGGATGTGTTTGGTCTGATGGGAAGCACCTGTCTCTTGCAGGTTGCTAGACACACTGGAGGTACTGGGCCAGGGAGTAGTGGGAGTTAGGGAGAAGGGCTGCTTCTCTTGGGAGGTGTTTCACTGAAAGAGAATGTGCTGCTCAGCCTGCAGATGTTCCCTGAGTTAGGGTTTCACGTATTACATTAGGGTGGAGGTCCCGGCCGAGATCTCCTATCTCATGGCTCTCTTTAGGTCCAAATTTCCTGGGAATATGATGACAACACCAAGAATATGATGATTTCAACTCAATGTCTTTTCAGACTGTGATTTTTCTTACTGTAATGTCCAGGAGACTGCATTCTTTGTTCCTAACCAGTTACAAAGCCTGTGACCCTAGGTAACTGAGAAGAGAATTTAGCTTCAAACTCTTCTGTCACATACCTACATTTTCCTACAGGTTGTTGTGAATGTTTTTAGTGGCTTTGCCTGTTGGGAAGGTATTTTTGAAATACGTACCAAGCATGTCACATGTTCTCAAACAACACCTTCAAGCTTGTTCTATAGACCTGAAAATTACTCTGGAAAGCAACTGTGACCTGCTAAATGGAAATTACAGCTCTTGGCTCTGCCTTGAGAATGGACTCATTGAGAAACAAGACAGGATGACAGTGTCTGTGTGTGCAGGCACTCCAAGACTCTCCTGGTTCCTCTTCACCCCCAGGTTCGGAGATAAATGCTTGTGCCAACACGGAACTGCTTTCCCATATTTCTGGCTTTTTATGTAATGCAGCATCATGATCTATGCATGCAGACCAGCAACACACCATAAAGTTAAAGGAGCACATTGCTCCACACATGGATTAGACCTCTGGGTTGAAAGAGACTTATTCACATCAAGCCATTTCAAATGCACTGAGAACAACTTCAGAGGAATCCTCTGTTTCAGCTGTCTCAAAATGCTGTACAATTAGGCCTGATCCTGACCCTCACTTTCAAGTACCTATGATAAAATTCCATGCAGATCCAACTGTCAAATCATGATGGTAATTAATCATCTAATGTTATATTTCTAGACATTTGCAGCAGCCATGGGGAAGAAAAAGTGAATATGTTGCCTAAGCAAAACAAAGATTAGTGTACTGTCAGGCTTTCTAACCATTTATCCCAAAGTGCATTTAATTCTGAAGAAAATAATCTCCATTATAGATCAATACATACCTCATTAGAACAAAATGAGCAGTTGCACTAATGACTTGCATTAATTGAAATAAGTGGGTGAAGGAAATTAACAGATACCAAAGAAGTATTGGATTACCCAATGTCATTAATCCCTTTTTTAAAAAAAGCAGCTTTGGAAAACTACTTTGGGGAAAAAAAAAATTACAATGTTAGGTTTACTCCTTACCAATATAAAATGTCAGGTTGACTAGCCATTATTGTTAAATAAGATAGGCCCAGAATTCCTGGCAGAAGTGATATAAAGAGGGGTTAGATGGAAAGATTTATTTCTGGCTTTGGGAAAATCAGGGATCATGACAGAGACACAAAAAGGCAGCTGCCAAGCAAGCTGTGAGATTAACTCTGCACTGCCGGCTATCCCCAGCATTATCAGTGGGATTGCTCACATTGCATCTAGTTAAGAACAGCCTAGGTTTTACTTCCGTTTCTGTGGGAAATGGTAGTCCGTGTGTTATTGATCCCATAATACAGATGTCTGTCTGAGGCACAGGACACTGGTGTCTTACTTCTGGGAAGTATGAAATCCAGTTTTAAGCTGGACACTAGTGGGAAATTCTGCTGCAAGTACATTTTAAAATATTTTAGCACCTGCAGTCTGCAAAGTTACTAGTAAAAGAGTTAGTAGGACATTGTCAAGCAAGGAATTGCATTTTAAAAGTTTTTCTTTAAGTGACATTTACCCTACAGTAAATAATCCACCATAAAACAAATTCTTATGTGGCTGACAAAACAGTTATTAAATATATTAAATACATTTTCTTAAAGAGCATATATCAATTTCAATATTATTTTTGAAAAGCTTTTTAAAGCTTTAAAGCTAAATCAGCTAACAAAATTTGCTCATTTTTACTTCCTCTCAGTGGTACATAAGCTTTGTGAGCAGGAGGGTTTTGAGTTTTCTGTCTGATAACCCTAACTGAAAGGTACCTCATAAAGACATGATCCATCAGCAGATGTACTTCTCTGTTAATGGCCTGTTTTACATCCCAAGCTCACTCATTGGCCTTGTAGTTTTGCAGTTGTTTGCATCTATGTGGACATGTGCAAAGTGTTGATGAACAGGAATAGCTCATTCTGGCACTCTCCATGTTGATGCAGCTACTGTATGCTCCAAGTCTTAGCAAGGTTAAAGTGGTGGATAATTAGAACTTTGAAATTAAAATGTGTATGTTTACAGTTAGACTCAATCTTAAAACTCTTTTGCAACCTAAATGATTCTACGGTTCTGTGATTCTATAAACTGGAAAAAGGTTTGGTGCTGCATTCCCAGCCCAGTCCCACTCTTTTACCTTGCTTCCCACCCATGCCATACTCCATATCACAGAGGGGATGCACAGCGCAAGCTCTTTGCAGCCATCCTGCTATGGATGCAGTGGAAGCTGAAGTTACTTTTCTGCTACTGATTCATAACCACAGAGCTACTGCCTGTTCCTCACCACTCCATCCGTCAGGGTGGACATTTGCTCTTAGTTTCAGGGAATGCTGATGCATCTAGCAGTAGTTGTACTGGATGTGTATCTAATATAGGGAGATGGAACAAGAGCCACCCAGGCAAACACCAGAGAGCCTTCATGGATGGAGCAGGTCCTGTGTGTGCAACCTGATTTCAGGCAAGCTAACTTGGTAAATGAGGTTGAAAAACAGGGAAAGCAAGGGCCATCCACACAGGTTACCACCCATGTACCCTCCACTCCAACACTGCCATGCTTACTCCTTAAAAGATGTGGTTTGCAGACCCCTTTGAAGTAGACAAGGGCTCCTTAATCCCAAAGAAAGACAGTAAATGGAGACTCTGGCTACACGACTGGAAGAGGTTTACAGAAGCATGTGGAGTATACCTGACTTGGGAAAGAAATGCAAAGAAAGGTAAAGCAGATTGTGGCAGGTGAAAGTACTACTCTTCCAGATTTAATACACGAAAAGGACAGTGAGTTTCTTGAATTTATTTCATTTATTACCCCAAATCCACACCTTACCTGAATTGCATCTGTTACTATTATATTGCAAGATAAAAATTTTGCTTTAGATATTAAAGTGTTCTTCTATGTTTTTAAATTATTTGTGTGTTGTGCTCATGAAATACCAAGATAAGCAGAGTTGCAGATTGATACGTAGTTGAATTTTTTGCTATAAAGTATACCAATGTTTAATTCCATTAATTTTTAAAAAATTAAGTTAATTTTAAACAGGAATATTTCAAACCCTTTTTCTTCCTAATTTGTATTTCTTTTTAATTGTTAAAATAAAACTGGAATTTGTGAGGTTTTAAGAGCCTTCATAGTTAAAAAATAAGATTTTTGATGCTTTCACAAAAAAAATTGAAACTTAAGTAATTACTGTTTATAACACACAATGTCAATAACAATTGCATTTTTCCATAAGCGTTCATCTTGATTGAAAAGAGTGTGATGTTATTCTGAGATTTGATATTTAAAAAAAAAAGTGACAGGTGTGGTTATTACAATACCAGATCAAAGACTCAGAAGCCTAAAAAATTGCAGTATGGTCCTAGGAGATACAACATTACAATATTCAATTAGTAAGGCAATCATTAGACAAAATCTTTGACTGCTGAGAATTTCTTATCTATCATATTACATTTAGGATGAAATATTTCATTATCTGAGGTATTAAAATGCAGGGTCTCAGCAGCACACAGTGCAAAAATCTATATATTTATGCCAAAGTGGATGAAGTCTACATCAGGAAGTCTCTTTCTTCATGCAAATTAACATTTTAAAAACTTATGGGTTTTTTGCCCCCTACGTATCAAACAGCATATCTCCACGCACTCTACCATGTGCAGACAAACTTTGCATGACTGACTACTATTTGGTAAGTATGTATTCTCTTTGAAAAGACTGTTTACTCAAAGCAGACTTCTTACTTGGACTGCCGTTCGCTTGGAGAGCTCTGAAAGAAATCTACCCTAACACAGTCTCATACCGTATGTTTTATAACAGCATCAAATGGATGAAAAAAATTCCCACTGTTACGATTTGATTACAGTTCTTGATTTCAAATAAAAAAACCCCCAAAGCCTCCCTGTGTTTGCTAATCATGGTCAGAGTGTGCTTTGCCCGGTTTAACAGCTTTCACATTTCCTGGGCCAAAAGGAAAGGCCAGACTGAGTCAGGCATTGATTACACTAAGTAATTTGCAAATAACACTGTAGTTGTCAGAATAGTCAAAATGCGAAGTCAGAATGAGAAGCAATGTTCACAAAAATGACACTAATGCCTCAATTTAAAATTGGGAAAAAAGTTGAAAACTAAATTTTTTGATCTGTGACTAACTCAAGCAGAACCTGAAACAGGCTTCTTGGCTTCTATTGTACCACGCGATTTGTATCACTAATAATGTGAGTTTAAGAAGATCTTTAAGTAAAACTTTCTTATTTATCTAAGGCTAAAAAGTTCTTAGAGCATTGCTTTCACTTTTTCTGCCATTTGCCACTTCCAAAATCACAGCCCTGGTCTTATTTTACTGGAAGACTGATGGAAAAATATGTTAGGTATATTTATTCCAAGCACTGGCATTTAAATAAGAAAGGACAGAGGGATGCAAAAATATTTCTTTTTTGTTTGACTATCTGGTGAATATGGAATGGCTTTTAATATGTCCAGAAAACAATTAAGCAGATCAGCTAAAAGCGTCTTTCTCTCTTGAGGTTTTTAGAATCTGACTTCCAGTATTTCTCCCACTCCCCATTCAGCAGAAACTACACCCAAAGATCCTCTAAAATTCTGCCTTCCACCATGGGGTCTATGCTCAAAACATTTTACCAGTCCAGCTACAATGGTGAAGACTGTGATTGTGTACTGACATAATTTGGGTAGCAAACCCCACTCAATAAGACAGGATTATAGTGACACAGGGCACTTCTGAGACCCAGAGAGCTTTGTGATCCCTCCATACTTACACATGGAGCTTGACAGTGTGTTACCATACCTAAAACCGGTATATTTTTGGGGCTAAGCTCAAGCTTACTTTATGCCACAGACAAAACACAAAGCCAATGCTAATGAAGTGGCCTCTTCCCAGAAGAGTTCTTCCATCTAGCTGTAAGTCAAGAAATTGTACCAACTACTCATTTAAAAGACATCAGCTGCACTTTGGCATACAGTAGGCATACAGCTTCAAACAGAATATTAGAAGATATTGAGGGCTATAGAGTGCAGAAATGTCACAATCAGAAGAAAGTTCAGGGGGAATGGAAAGTGTGCATAGTTTAACCCATGTTTGCAGACAAAAGTCTAACTAACAACTTTGCCGTCACTGATTATGTGCTTAATTCAGGGCATGCTGCTGTTAAGGTTTTAATGGTATTACATAGTTACAAGATCTAGGCTAAATCTTCAGCAAACTAAGTCAAGCAACCTACAAGATTTAACTTCTGTGTATTAATGAGCAAAATTACCAGAAACATTGACAGGGCCTTCAGTGAGTTTCTGAGTCATGGTTATGCGGTACCTTGACACCTCCCTGCAGAACTGGCCTGCCTAACAAGGCTAAACTGGAGAAAAGTGGGAAAAGTTTCCTGCACCCTCCTACACACAAGAAGGCCCACACTGCTGCAAATGGAAAGGGTGTAAGTAGAAATGGATGGCAGGGTACCAATTTGGGCAGCAATGTTCAGCCACTGAAAGCTGCTCCAGATCTCTGTGTTCTGTTCTGTGCATTAGAAAAAGTGAGAAGAGGGCATATGCATGCCTTTTCACACACATATATACACTCCTTCTCCTCCAGAAATATCAGGTAGCCCATGTACTTCTGCAGTATTTAATGCTGAGGAGAAATGATCAGCTAAAAGATAACTTGTCAGTGACTGACCACCTTCTGTGTGAGACTGGAAAATAGGATACTTCACACTTTTGGAAGACTTAGGTATTGACTACCATTGCTAGGCCAGCAAAGAGTACAGACCCTCAGTCTTCAGCAAAATTAGCTAGTCCAATACAACCTAGAGAATTTTTTCCACAACAACTGTGTATCTGCTTTTAACAAGGTTCCAGGCTCTGAAAAATACTAGATGAATAGTAACCATATGAAAATGAAAATAAGTGTTATGAGCAGCTAAAAAGGGAGGAAAAAGTGTGTAAGATACGGTTTCACCAGGTGTTCTGGTACAGTCAATGCATAACAAAACCAGCCTTGGCTGTCTTATCAATATCCCACTGCAAATTCCAAACTTGTTTTGCTGTTTTTACTGAAGAATACTCCTCTCACTCTACCATGTGCAAGGCATTTGTACACAGTAAACTTTTTTCTGAGGTAATTCTCATTCATCAGCAACAAACCTCTGTGTGAATACTTTTTCCCTCTGGAAAGCAGGGCTGAAATTGTAGCTGTTCACTTTTTTTCCAAGACACACACTCAAAAATATGGGGGAAATTCAATGCTGTGTCAGATGACTTTTAAGGTTTTTCCAGCTCTTTCCATTTCCATGCAATAATACATTAAACAGTTTCTTTCAAGATAAGATCAAATGTGGTTAGAAGCTAAAATTCTGTGTTTAAATTAACCCTGACCTCCTTCTCGTTTTGTCTTCAAATAGCCTGCCAAATTCTTCTGACTGTCGTACATTTAAAGGTCCGTTTGTCATCAGTATAAAGTGACATAGCTATGAATTTGTACTGCTTTCGTCTTCCGTCTTAAAGGAGACAAGAGAATATGCTGGTACTGACAAGAATATGTGTGCAACATAAGACAAGGGGGGGAAAGCTTGTTATCTGTATAAGACAATTAAGAAAAACTCTCTTTCCAACAGATTGAAAGCCCTTATGTCATCTGAAGGTGCCAAGGCTTTGCAGCATATTTTTTTCCTAACTTTTCTTAAGATTAGTCTGTTTTCCATAAGCCTAAAAAAGTTTTTTATTGTTTTTTAAGGGTTTTTCCTTATATATTTTTTCTCAAACCCTGCTAAGCAGGAACTATCTAAGGTTTTGTGGAAAAATTCCTAGAAATCTTGGATATATTTGTCAATGAGATATTACAGCTTATTGAAGAAAGTGGCATTTACAATATTCAGCAATCTTCTTTTGCCCCATATGTTCTTTTTACACTGGAAGTAAATAGAGAGCAGCTTTAAAAGATACAAATTAAACAGTTAAAAAGTATGATTAAAACCCTTTATTCTGCATTGCTTAGCTCTTGCCCTCGTGCTTTCAACAGATTGCCACTTAAATGAAGAAAGAACACACACCCAGACCCTTCCTTAATCCTTTCTCATAGCTACATCAGAAGAAGGACGGAAGGTACAGTCTGCCATATAGTTTGAAAGGTCAATCCCCGTACCAGGCATCCTGGGGAAAAGAGACCAGATGAGACATATCCCAAGGGAACTGTAGAGTTTGTATCTAGCAGACAGCTGAAGCTCACTGCAATGAGAGATAGATACTTAAAAAGAAAACTTTCAGTTTTAAGAGAAAATCTTTATGTTATCAAGCTTTCTTGTAAAGAGTCGTGTGTGTCCATGACAGCAGAAGTGGCAAAGGTTTCTCCATAATGTAGAAATGTTTTGTTGGATTTAAATAGGCTGTTCAGACCTTTCAGCTGAAAAATGAAAGTGGAAAATGTATTGGGATAAAACCAGATGGTTTTAGACCTTGGGTGCATAAAATTTGAGGCCAAAAGTAATAATTTCGCATGACACATTTCTTACTTGCAGGGCAGCTATTTGAGGCTCTAGAGCCTGATTGATAAACTAAATTAAATTCAGGGGTAACTGAGAAAAAAATAACTGACCCTCATTTTTGCTACTACAGATAATTCAGTGACTGCTGTGAAAATAATGCCACCTGATAGACACAATAGTTGTGCTAGGTGTAGTGTTGTTAAATCACATGAATCATTCAGAAAAGCAAATGTTCTTGAAGCAGCCTCTCTTCCCACTGTTATTGTCCATATGCCAAGCCAGAGGCTCATTTACAAAAGAATCAGAAATATAACATTTCACAAATGAATCAGAAATACACTTGAGAGTGCAGAATAACATGGTATTAAAAGCTAATAGACAAAACCCTTATGTGGCAAAACTAGTCAAAAAAACTGATGCTGCAATTAGTTATTAAAATGAATTTGTCATATTAAAATAAACAGTGTAAGTAATTTCTTTTTCATGCTGTCTTATATCTACTTTAAACTTAACAAGCCACTTCAAAGACCCACAGATCTCCAAAGGAAAATATCCCAACTCCATCTCTCTGCATGGAAAATGTGAAACTATTGAGAGGAGAAACCTCAAAAATTTATCCGTGCCTTCAGACAGTTTCTATCTGGCTACAAAAATATGCCACTTGGGGACTGCAGTGGGAAAATCCCACACTTCATCTCCCCTCTTCCTTCTATCCATTTCTGTCCTCTGTCTCTGATGGGAGAAGGGATGAGCCTTCATCTTGGTCAGGAAGAAAAAGTGGTTTCATCAAACTAAGGAGACTCAACATCTGCTTAATACTCTGCCACAGCTCAACAGCAAGGCAGCTCCTACACAAACTGAGGCTAGCCTCTATTCTCAAAGTGCGTGCTAGAAAGGGTTTGAGCTTTTAATTTTTAAAAACTTTTAATTTTTTTTTTCCAGGGGGACAGCACTTCATCAAGATAAGAATATATTCTTTACCTCTTGCATTTGTTTTACCATCAGAAGTACATCAAATATGCCTGTATACTTCCTGTATCCAAAGTCAAAGTTATTTCTTACAGAGAATTTTACTGTATTGTTCAAAGTTATGTTTACCTTATAAGGAAAAAGAAAAAAGAGAAAAGACAAAAAGGAGAAAAGGGACTAAAGAGATAGGATCAAAGCCAGGCAAATCTCCCTTGGAACATCATTTAACTAATATGTAATAAAATTGCTCTTCTGGCCTCCTTTACCATAAAAGCATTTAAATCTTGACATTTTCTCTTTGGACAAGAAATCTACTTTCTGAACAGTTATAGATGGGAGATCTTGAAAGAAGACTGTAAGCCCTGGTGTAGAACAAACCACAGTAAAGGCTCCTTGTCAAAAGCAGATAAGGACAGCACCCTTTAGAATACTCAAAAGCTGTGGAAAGGTGGGCACAATAAACACCCTGACGAGGAGAACAGAAAGATTATGCAGAAGCAAAATGGGAACTGGAAACCGTGTGGCAGCTTGAAGGCAAAGTGCTTCAGAGCTGTACCTTATCTCAAAAGAGAAAAGTGCATCTACTAACTCTTTCAAGCCCATGGCTGCATCCATCATCAGGTGCAGAGGTCTCCTCTGGGAGCACCATACACACATCCAGCTCCCTGCCTCACTCACCCTGGCCCAGGAGCAAAGCACAGGTCTGAGGTCTGGAAAGGTATTAGCATATGCTGTTTCTCTTACAACATCGCCATTTGCGTCTGCCTGAGCACAGCTTTTTGTTTTCTTTTTCTTCTTGATGATACTTGGGAAGCTCATAAGTCCTTTCGCAGACGAGTTTGAGCCCTTTGAATACATTGCTGTCATGTCCTCTGTATGGCAAGACAGAAAGCCCATGAAGTGAGGTAGAACTGAAGTAGTAATCAGCAAGAAAAGGGAGGACTGAGCAAAAACAGAGAAACCATAATTTATGAAGTTAATTTATCCCAAAATTCTTTCCATATGCTTATACTCAAGTAGAGATTTACGGCATTGTGTGCAGTCCATTATTTAAATACTGGCCCTGAAAACAAGTAACATAATTTCTCTGAAATGACTCCTGCCTTCTATTGGCCTATTTCTGTTCTTCTCTAGCCGCTCTTAAGCCACTGAATTCCTCCTCCACCTTGTCTTCCCACTCCAGCTGCCTGGTGTCAGAGGCAGCAGGAAAGGATAGCACAGCTGCATTAGCTGCAGGGCCACACGTCCCAGGAAAAGGCCAGACAGTGATGCTGGGGGGCTGCAGCCCTGCTCCAGGGTGCTGTATGTTGGTGTACACAGGGCTGAAACAGGAGTGAGGCTTAGCTGGGACAGTGAACTGAGAAGCAAACATTTCTGTATACCATCTCTCAAAGCATTGATTGCTGTCTCAACTGGGTGCTCAGACCAAGCTCTCCTCTTATCTCATAAAAACTGCACCGAGCTTGCTCAGCGTGTGGGGTTTTGACATGGAAAATCCCATTACTTCTGGGGGAAGAGAAATTCGTACATCAGCAGTCAAAACCCCTCAGAGATCTGCTGTGCAGCAAGGAGCTGACACTGTTAATCCCACTGGAACACATGTGGTATATTAAATTTTTAGGGGTGATGTTGGTGTTTGGTGTGAAAACTAGAAATGAAAATAGAGCATGCTACACCAGTGAGGAAAAAAGTGGCTGGGGACATCAGGGTAACCTACTCCTCATACACAAAGTTGGCTCCTGCCAAGATCTGGGCCTAGCTCTTGATGTGGAAAGGAAGTGCTGGGACATGTTCAGCAATTTTAAAGATGAAAAGAAGACATGGGAGGAAGGGTGATGACATGTGAACAGAAAGGTGAATGGTTGGCAGTAGCTGAGCAGGACCCTCACGACAGGTACTGGAGCAGGTAAAATCAGTGAATCATTCTGTATATGCCTGCTTCCCACAGGTAAGCGGCAATACAGGAGCCACAGATGGATCCACCAAGAGAGGAAAGAAGGACAAGTGCAGTGCTTGCAGAAGTGGCATTTTTCACAAGTACAGCAGCCAGGCTGCATATTCAATCCCAGCACTGAAAGAAAGCCGTCTTGCCTTGGCTCTGCTAGTCCAATGCCTTTGTCCCATGCTCTCTCTCACTTTGGATCACAGTTTCATAGCGTTTCTCCTTCATGAATTTAAGCAGGTTTAATCAATCTCAGACAACACTCTAGCAGCTTTCAGGATCCTGGCACCTTGCAAAAGTCAGCTCTCCAGAATACTGGCCTATAGTAGATGCACTGAATCTAATTGATTACAATCACAGTAACTAAGACATAGAGTCTGTCTCCCAGGGCCCAGAAAGAAGACAGAGCATGTATAAGATCTCCTTGGGCCTCACAGCACTTTGTAAAAAGACTGCAGAACAAGAAACACCTGAAGCATACGCCAAGTTCAAGAACAGTGCTTCATCATCCTGCTGTGGGCCACAACTCTATGGACAAACAGCTGGTGTATAAGAAGTATGAGATAAGCCCTGTGAGGGCTTGACTTCTAAAACAGAAGCTACCAAGACCATGGTTCCCCACAAGCCTCGATATTCCTGTTGTGAGTGTAAGAAATGCTTACACTGCTTCATTTTTGCTAAACTTGTGGTCACAGTGACACCCAGTGGAAATGACTTCCGTAGCCGGATTGCATATGCTGTGCTACAGACTTTCCTCTCTTCACGTGCTGCTCTGCCTCACCACATTTCCAGAGGCTGTCACAGCAGCCAGCAGCAAAAGGAGGCCCCTCATCTCTCAACATAAATGTTCCTCTGTAAATTCACGTTGCCAGTGCTGCACTAAGCTTCTGTATGAAAAGATTTGCATACAAACAAATCTTTTTACTGCAGTGATGAGTCTTCCAGATGACAAGATGCATTTTCCTCTTACAGTGACCCTGAGATATGGTGATGTGTTGTCATTCTTGTTCTGGAAATGGATACTGAATCACAGGTAGCCCGTGAAACTTGCTTACCCAAGGAGTCAACAGCAGAAGAGACACTGGAACCACTCGTAAAGTGCTTTCCATTTTAAGCCATATTTCCTCCTTGTTTTCCATGCTGAGGTGAATGAAGGCAGTGCTGTTGGGCCAGGTTTGTGCTGTTTGCATGCTGACCTGCTGCAAGACCCAGGGCAATGCAACTCCTCTCTCATTGTTCAGCCAGTGGCTGCTGATGGAGTGGTGCTGGGACACCAGGTTGGCCACCTGCTTGCAAAACTCACAGCTTGTCCCTTCTCTTGCAAATTAATCCCTCTGCTGCTCATATACCTCCCTGTCTCCTCCACGTCATGCAGATATGCTCAGGAAACATTTGGTCAGAGTTTGGTATTTTCTCTTTTTACAGTTCCTCTCTTTTTCTATGCTAGAGTCTTCACTATAAGGCCGATAGCCTGATCCATTAAGCATTTTAGTCCCACGCCTTCTCCCATCAGACTTTTCCCCTCACTCTCATCCTCCTGGAGTGACTCATTCCTGATTTTCATCCCAAGCCTCACATCTCACTGGTTTGCAGTAGGAATACTGAAGTGAATCCTTGGGGTGAGAGGGGAACTCAGTGCTGTGTGGGGACACCTCTCTGAAACCCTCCACCAGCACAAAACCTACCTGAGTGTGGTCCCAGGTATGTGACGCCTGTGTGCCTGTCCAGCCCAGCCCCACACCACCTGCTCCTGCTCTGCATACGAAAGCATGGGAGAAGATGGATGGCTCTGAGACAAAGAGCCTCAGGCTAGTTTTCATAAGACCAAAGTAGAGCAGGCAGGTCCTGGCACTGCTGGATAATGTCTTGGGGGTCGATTGACGTGGAAACCTGCCGGGGAAAAGAGATGGTGGCCACCAGAACTGAGAACATCCATAGTCATGTGACTGCTGGTGAGGGGATTTCCTCCTCAGTCCTGGGTGTGTTGGGTGTGTGTGAGCAGTGTGGTGACTTCTCCTCCCATCTGTGTCAGAAAAAGCTTTATGAGGTGGAGTTCCCAGGCTTCTTCTTTTATTGGGATTTTTCATTCTTTCTGATTTCAACCTTCTCTCTGAAGACTGTGAGGACTGAACTTGAAGGGATGCCTCTGTGTTGCTCCAGGCAGAAAGGGAGTGCTTTCTTTGAAACTGTAACGATATTCCTGCCCCAGGTGTAGCATGTGGGTACCTACATCAGGCTGAAGCACTTCAGAACAGCAAATGAAAATGCAGCAGAAGTATCCAGGGTCAAGATACTGCACTGTGTACGCACTGCGGGCACATGACTGCATGCAGAAATAGCACCAGTGCAGTATCCCTCAGAGATTATTATATAATCTGTAATTCATTTACAGCGATTTCCCATAGTAGCTCTGTCTGTTTTGATAATTTGTTCTACAGGCATATCAAGCAATCTTTGGCCGTTTCCCACACATTTAAGAGCTGACTTGAATAGATGACATACTTCTTGGGGTTTTGTGCTGCAAGAAGTGCTGGGCTACTCTTTGGAAAGGTTGGAGGGGTGAGACAGGTGGCTGCCCAAGGATTTTATGATGCTTTCACTGTTTGGTATGGACAGTAATCACATCATCAATGAAACCTTCTGAGTGTAACCACGGAAGCTAAGACGCAAGGACAACCCTTTGTGTCATTTCCAAATAAAACTGATTCCTATCTGAGGATCTGATTGAACTGCTTTCCAGCTGAGCAATAAGGAGGATGTTATATTGCAATCTCAATGTTTAGGCACAGACTTGCCTCAGGAAAGGGGGCAGCAAGATGGTCTCTTTGAAGTCATCAAGTTGTTGCTTGCAAAGAGACTGAGCAGCAACATACAGCCCAGAGAGGAACGGGCTGGCAGGGCTGGCAGGGAAGTACAGTGAGATGGATGAATGGATGGATGGACGGATGGATGGATGGATGGATGGATGGATGGATGGATGGATGGATGGATGGATGGATGGCTCTTGCTGCTCTGCTGCAACCCGCTCTCCTCCCTGCCATTCAGTGTTTGTGTCCATTTGCTCTGTTCCCCCCACACCGCACTGCCTATGCCTACCATCTCTGCCTCTGAAAGGATCCATGATGAGGCACCAGCAAGAAAACCCCAGTGCGAACTGTGCAGAATCTGAATACTCCTTATTGCTCCGTTGGTTGCATCTTTGCCAAAAATGCCTGTTGTCATGCCACTGAAACTGTGGGTTTCAACAACTGAAGGCTGTGGGAAGAGGAGGGGCAGAAGCAGGGTGAGCAGAGGGCACAGCACAGCATGTACCTGGAGAGGTGAGTGAACAGCCCCTAAATGTTGAGTAAGTGCAGTGATGGGAATTGTATGAAGGAAAGGAAAGAAGAGCAAATGTGCTAGAGCTGTAAGATTTCTTTGAAAAGCTGAATATCCAGCTGCCTTACCAGTCCTTGACTGTCATCACCTGGGGGTACCAGCAAAAGAACTGAAGGTCAAAGGCTGCCCTTTGTCTCTTTACCCTGCTCCACATCAGGAAGCAGGCCTGTGGTTTCCAGAAATTCAGACCAGTGCAGCTTGAGACTGCTTGAGACTTGCTGTTGAGACTGTGTAGAAAAGATTTTTCAACTGGATGTAGAACTGAGGGAAGGCACTCCTTCTCTGGCAGGAAAGGGGAAACAAAGGCTCAAGCATTGCTTCATGAGCATCAGTCTGGAAGCTGATGTTAGACCTCTGCAAAGTGTCCCATGTGCCTTATTCAGGGCAAGAGGGAGAGCCTCAGTGGACTCCACAAGTAATTTGGGACCTTTGTAATTTGAGTCTGAACATCTGGAGGACATGGGGTTAGACAATTCACATGTCTAAAGGCAGAGATCACAGGAAAAGGAGATGTTTGCAGTCTTCACAAGCACACAGATCCATGATTTCTGAGGTGGTTCATTAGTAGACTGCCATGCTGTGCCTCAGTTTCCCTAGGCAGGAAATGTATTTAAAGTCCCAAATCAGACAACCCACACTCCTGACTATGCGGACTGTTTGTGCTTCTTTCTTTCTCACCACCTTACACTGATGCTGCGTTGATGAAAATTGGAGTCCTTACCCAGCCACATATATTTAGAATACAACCCCAGCTGTGACAGGGGTTGGGGAAACAATCACCTGTTTTAGCACATGAGAAGGGCTGTAAGGCACAAGCACATCCCTCTTCCTACATCATTTTCTGTGGACTTAGAGCTCTAAAACCTCCCTGAGGTGGCAGTCACCTGTTAGTCAGAAGGCTGCATGCAGTGGTTGACAGCAAAGACCAAAGATCAGTGGCTTCAGTGAGGCCAAGGGAATGATTTTTTCTCTGCAAGATAGATGACAGTGTCAAATGCCTGCTTTGCTTAAAGATGTTTTCTTTGGTGATAGTCTGGAGGCTAAACATGCAGACCTTCCTGAAGGAGGCTGTGGCTCATTGAACACACTCTTGTGCTCAGGAGAAAACTATATTAATTCTGATGGAGAGGGACAACATAGAAGCATTGCATTTATGCTTTGGGAGGACTCACAGAAGGATCTTGGATGTTAGAGGTCTATTTCCCTGTTGCCAGGCAGAGTAAGCTAAATAAACTGAAAGATTCCTGACTTGAGTGCTCATGTCTAACGTGACCTTAAAAGACTTCATTATGTGGGCACCCTTCTGTTCTGCATTTAAAGCTATGTCCACCTAATGACAGACAAGGTATGGACATGGGCAGAGGGAAAAAGTAATGGCAAAATCCTGGAGTGAAAAATCTGGCCTTTTCCATCCATTTTAGGAGGCTGCATTCTGAGATCGAGCCAAGGGTTTATAGACACAGTCATTGTGAGTTTCTTCCACTGCCATTATCAGGCCTTTAAGGAGATAGTTTCTAGAAGTTACCGTAGAACCAAAACATTTTAGACTGAAATTGATTTTAACAGTACTGCATAAATCAATGACAGGCATTAATGCAAGTTAGAGAAATAAAGTGCCTGTGATGGGTTGAGGATTACAAAAACTGGTCCTGTGCTACTTTCCACAGGATTTTCCAGACTACCCTGGCTCTGTTAGGCAGCCCCTCTGCACAGAGCATGGCAGAAGTCAAAGACCCTTCAGCCCCATGCTTGTACAAAGTAAATTCTGACTGCAATTTCAGTAATACAAACTACATCCCATGTGTGAGTAACCATTCATATACAGTACATCTTGGTGAAATTCTGTAGTGTTCCCAGTTTATAATGCTCAGGTGCAATTTTCCTTAACACTTCTCTACCTCCACAACCGGTACAGCTCAGGAGAGTCACCCTCCTATATCCTGTAGCATGGCACAAGTCATACTGACACATAGTTCCTCCTTCCACTTTTCCATCTGCAACACGTTTGCATCTGGCATGACCATCAGCTGAAGACCTTTCTCAGCTACATAGGTATTAAGCAAGTTACATGCTTATGGCATGTACGATACCTGTGATGTGTGTGTCCTCATGTTAAAATGCATATCAGCTCTTCCAGCTGCTGCAGTTCCTGGGCACCTGATGCTGCCTCTTTGCATAATACCAGAATAGAATACGTGATCTCAAAACCCAAATTAAATACAAAATCTGTGATTGTGATCAGCAAAGCACGGATGCCCAGGCTTGGATTTAAAGGTGAGCATGTGCTTAAGAGTTTTATTGAGTAAAGATGGACTTTGAGTGTGCAATTTGCTATAATCTCTGAAATTAAGTGTCTGCCTAGAAATCAGTGAAGGTAAACCTTAAGAAGCAGTTTACATTCAGAAGCAGTTTTGTTAGCAGCAAACAATGCAGGCTGTATTTTCCCTGCCTCCTCTTCTTTTTAACTGATAGTATGGTGCAAAATCTTCTTTAAAAAAAAAAAAGTTAAATTCAAATCTTAAAGAATATCTTCCAGTGAAACTGTGAACATTTGACAACTGACTTCATTTCCAGGCACTGTTTTGGGGCACTGCTTAATCAACTGTGCACATTGTTGTGTGAATAGACTCATTGAAGTGACTTGGATGGCACCCTACAGTGAAGAGAGATGTCCAGAAGACTGTAGGTTTAGTGAATCACTGAGGTCCTGAAGCAGTTTTCAAGGGAAGGAACCAAAAGAAAACAGGAAAACTGACCCAGGAACGTACCATGCGAATGTGGACATAAATCAACAGTAACATTGTATTATTATAGACCTCAAGAAGAGATACTGTATCTTACTCTTAGCTTAGTAAAATCTAGATACAGACCTTGCCTACATTTCATGAGAAAGAACTGTGTGCATTAATACAATCCGGAAAAGTCTAATCTGAGCAATTAACTGTATCTAGCTCTGAGGAACAGTGGCTGCTGCCATTTAGTCAAATGATGGGGAGAATGTAACTTCTGCCCTCCACAGGGATCTGAAAGCATCTGTGCCATCCTGCTGGAACAGAAATATGATGATTTTGATCCATTTAAGTTTTATTTTAAGTAGAAGAGTAATGGGCAGCTTGGTATCAGTGACTGAATTATGGGACTGGTTTTATTTGCTGTGTGTTTAGGAAGCTATGGGAGGGGGTGGGTTTTGTCCTTCAGCTCTGCACATACACAGACTTCTTATAACTTGACATATTTTGGTGCCTTTTCTGAAGGAAAAGTGTGGAAAGGAGATCAGAATTGGACCTGCTTCAAAAATTTCCCACCCTCTCTAAGAAAAGTGGAAATCATTTGTTCTCTGTCTTGCAATGGATATGGATGCAGTGTGATACAGAAAGCCTCAGGCAACACATTCCACGGTGAGAATAAAAATAAATAAAAATAAATGCTGAAAACCATGTCCCTGGTTACCAACAAAAGCCCCTTCCATGCTGGAAAGTTTGCTCAATCATGAGGTTTCAAGACAACACATAAATCTTTGGCACCCCCAAAAGGCCACAGTAGAGCTGGGTTTTTCATTTGGAGTAGCTGTGCCTCAGCTGGTGCAGGAATCACCAGGGACTATCCTCTGCCGTTGGGCTGGTGATGCCCAAGGTCCAGTGCTGGCCACACAGGGGTTTTGCTCCTATAGGTGCTGACATGAGAGACTAATGGCACAGCACCATTTCTTTCCCAACTTGACCTTGTGATGTAGATTGCTGGATTGCTTAGAGTGATATCAGTAGTCCTATTGACTTCAGGGAGGCAACCATGGGATAAATATCCTACAGCACACTATCAGAAGGTGCAAAACAAAGAGTTCTTCTTGTTTGATCTCAGCAAGCATGGGAAAGTGCTGAGCATAGGTGAAATGCTTGCAAGAAAGTAAAGATTTTCATCCAAATGGCATTTAATCAGAGAGGCTTATTCTCATTGAAACTGTTGACCCAGGAAAAAGGGGATTGTTTTTCACATAAAATACCATTTCAACATTTTATCAAAAATATCAACAAATGTTGTCTAAACTCTGTTTTTATCAAACACAGATTATACTATGCAGATGAGCTCAGGCAGCTATAGAAAGACAAATGAGAGCAAATATTATAGTACTTGCTCCCGCACATCAGACTAAGTGGAGATTTCCATGCCTCCTAGGCAGTTATAGCAAGTTTTCCCTCTCCAACAGTGGGACCAAGGGAGACAGAAGAAAAAATGAAAAAAGTTGAAGAGAAATCTGCACACATCACAAATGTTGCTCTCAGTGAATGCTGAAATATCATTCTTACTCAGTGTATCTGTAAGTGCAAGTGGCAGTGTTCAAAAAAAAAGCTCTGTTGACAAAATGGAACCAGCAGTGCTAAAAAAAAAAGAGTGACGGTCCCCAGCCAGAAAAGTAAATGGCTGTTAAGGGCATCTGCGAAAAATGACTGAAGGAACTAGGGTCATATATATGTCAGGATGGCAAGACATGGAGATAATAGGTTTACTGAACTGTAATTGGCCTTCAGAGGTATTAATGCTGCTGTTGCCACTGCCAGAGAGCAGGACTGGCATACACTTTTTACCAGAATACTTACCAACGATGCCCTAGATTCTTTACATTTTGGATTTTATATCAGGGAAGAATAAAAACATTTATTTTGTCTTTTTAAAATACATTTCAACTTTAAAAGTAAAAAATGGGAGGTTTTTTGTGCTTTAAGTAATTTTTTTACATCTGAAACAGTTTCATCTTTTTGCTTTCTTTTACTTTGCTTTCTTCTAAGTTCTTGCTTCTATTTACCTCTTCCCAAAGAAAAGGGGGACCAGAAGAATTAGAAGAGACTTCTGGTGGAAATTGCTGTTCCTGTGTTCTCTTATTTTATTTCTTCAAAGCGCAAAATGATAGAGAAGTAGAAATGACCTTAGTTTTGAAAAATCAAAGCTGAAAATGAGGAAAACTGATTTTACATTTTTTAAGAGCTAAAATGGAATGCAAATGTAGATGAAAATTAACTTAAGAAGACATTTTTTTCTGGAATGTCTGGTAGAAAAATTTATGGCAATTTCAAAAAGGAACTTTTGTTGCAATGTATTTTCTTGAGAAAAGTGTTTGATTTTCAGTCTTCCAGAAGGAAAGGAGCAAATTTTCCCTACCAGAACCGCCAGAATTAGATTTAAGTAAATTCTGCAGAACCACTATAGTTGATGCAGAAATAATTACTGACATAAAATTGCGGACCATTTCTGTAGACGCATTTTTGAAAAAAGGGACCGGGTACAGACCTTTGCTCAGGTGCAGTAATGCCCTTTTTACTTACTGCATGTTCTATTTAAATACTACTTCTTCTGGATCTCCATACCTTTTTAAAAAAGACCATTCAGTGACAGGTTCATACATTTTCATTCTTTGGCCTTGCCAAAGCGAGCTGTTTGTTCACCAGCCCTGGCCTTCAAACTTTCGCATGAGGATCTTTGAGACAGCTCATTGTCACACTACTCCTCGTTGATCCCAACTAGTGCATAGTTGAACTTTGATGCTCTCACTGGAATGACAAAAACTGCGAGTCACAAGCTTATCTTATTCAGAAGCATGCCTTTAATTTCACCTTATACTGAGCTCTTGTGTCCCACACTGGTTATCAGACACCCTTAACAGACGTATGCAGAAAGGAGCTCTCTTCCTAACAGGTTGAAACTATTCTGTGATTCTGGGGTTGGGGTTTTTTTTGTTTGGTTTGGTTTGGGTTGGGTTGGGTTTTTTTGGTTGGGTGGGTGTTTTTTTTTTCTTGTTTGGGTTTTTTGTTTGTTTCAGGTTTTTTGTTTGTTTGGGTTGTTTTTTTTTTGTTGTTTTATTTTTGGTTTTTTGTTTAATTGTCGTTTAATTTTTTTCTGGATGCTCAATTATAGTTACCTCATAAGCCCATCCTATCTGAGTAAATGGTCCTTCTCAGACAGTTTCTTGAGTCTCTCTGTAAAAAACCCCCCAAACTTCAATGAACTCAAGTCCTGCTAATGTCAGCAATCATGATTTGAACTGTGCAGAGACAAATGTTCCAAGACTGTTATTTTGCTTATGTCCATCCACTGAGTAACAGACTGGAGGTAAAGGACAAACCACTTGGCCTTCCTTGTTTCAGTTCTTTTTCTGCAAGCTGTGCTATGGGGAGTCAGGCCCACCACCAGCGCCTGTCTGGGTGCAGCCTTGGAGCTGCCCATGCCTCTCATTAAGTCTAAACGTCTCCTACTGCTGCTCTGCCTTGCATTGCCCTTGTGGTCTTCAGAGACTTTTAAACTGTTGCCAAACTTGCTTCCTCTTTCATCTCCATTATTGGCTTCTGACAGCAAGAATATCTGTAGCAAAAAAATGTAGTGGATTTCCTCTTAGGTTAGAATTTTCTGTATTGGTGCTTAAACTCTGCTTATAATGTTGCAGTCATTTCTCTTTCCCAGGCCAATTCCATGCATTACCTATCATTGAATCAATATAAAACTTCTTGTATTTTGACTTCTCTTTTATAGCTTTCAGAACTCCTAAGAGTTGTTAAGTTGCTGCAGTCATTCATTAACCTCTTGCTGATCTACTTATCCTCTCTTCTGCATAAGCAGATTTACTTCCCCAAGTCTTTTCACTGACATGTCTTTCAAATCTCTCTTCTTTAGGCTCTTCTCTGATCTGTAGCCCATTTTCTGACATCCTACCAGAACTGACTGTAAGAACTGGACACAGCATTTCAATGGAGAATGGCCAGTATGTGAATAGAGAATATACAATCTCTCCCCTCTGATTCTTCAGGCTACTGCCCAAACTTGTCAAAATCAGATGAGCCCCTGTGGCCTCAATACTGCCCCAACTTGTCAAAATCAGACAAGCCCCTATGGCCTCAATATTGCCCACACTTAGCTGACCACCTCTTAAACTGTATCACAACACTAATAAAGTTTCTGCAGTATGAGTAACTCAAGTTCCTTACATGCAGATGTATAGTTTAAGAACTTCTGTTACGGTATTTATTTGAAAGTGTGTGGTCAGAGTTGTTCATTAGCTAGGGTTAGACACACAGATTAAACAGATTTTTATACCAGAAAGGCCTTTGATGTTGATCTGTTCACCCCTGTAACACTGTCAGTCTGTAACATCTTCATTTAGCAGAGTCTGCATCACGCCTGGTAATTCTGGCTAAGGTAGAGGACATTTGGGTCTCATACATTTCAACTAACAGAACATCTTCCAGAAAAAAACCATCTTTGTCTTCTCAATTTACCTCTGTACAGCATACTCCATATAACTTAACTCCTACATCATGGCCATCACTTCTATTTCAGCTGCACCCTGTGTTTAAGAACCTGCTCACAGTCACCACTTCAGCACTCCCTGTGCAAAACGTGCAAACAGATTAATCCTCCTGATTTCGTCTCCAGCTAAGCTGTACTTTTACTATTAGTTATGATCCCTATTAAAATCTGACCTGTTATTTGCAGATTTGTCTACTTCTAGCTTCTAGTCAATAGGCATTCCTGGCTTTCATGATCTTGTTTCCTCAACAATGCAGAGAGCAGTGTGCACGTTGATTAACTGAATGCTTGCAGTCTGGCATTTCACGCTTTACCAGAGACTATAACAGATTTCAGCTTTCAGCTTAATATTAGGTTATTTCATGAGGAGATCCAGGGCAGGCACTGCTATTGGCCACATAGCAGGATTCTGTAAACTATTGCTAGTATACAAAAATTCATTGGTTTTAAAGTCACGAGGAAACCTTACAGTCAACAAGACTGCTCCTCCAGGCCGAAGGCTGTAAGATTTCCTCAACATGCCCGTCTACCAAGGTTTCAACTGTTCCACTTGTCACAGAGTTTAAACAAATGCACTTTTCCTAGAGACATTTCCTGGAGACTAGACTCAAAGAAATGAAGATTCAAAAGCTTCTGTTACTCCTCCACTCCCAGTTTGCTTTCTCCCTAACAAAGGTGGTTGGGCCATACGTTTTTGAGCAGTCCAGCCATAAGGTCTTCTGGATTCCTCACCTTTCCCAGCACAGTGATTGATACATACTTCCTATGTGCCAATGCTGGAACTACCTCAGCGCAGTCACTGGTATATCGTGCTCGCACACATCTTGAGCCCTGTAATTAACCATGCTCCAGGAGTGGGAGTAAACAATTTTGTGTAGGTACCAATGAATAAGCACATATTTGGACCTGTCAATGATCCTTTAAATGGACATTTTTGGCAAAGCAGCGGCCCACACAGGATCTAAAAGCATAGCTTTATCTTTGTGAAGGCATGGGCATTCCAGGTAGAGAAATTCTAGAAGCTGCCATCAATATCCCACTATAGCAAAGAGTTCTAAAGCAAGTGTCAGAAAAAAGTAGCAGAATGGGAGAAAAAGAAAATCCTGCTAGCATTGTACAACAGCAGTTGTATGATAACTTAAAATAGAGTTTGTTTATCAGTTGACTTTTAACTAACACAGTTATGTATGCTTCACTAAGGTAGTGACATGCCCTAAACCAGTATTTGAGTGAATATGTTATTGCAATGGAGCTGACTTTTAAATTTTTATATATCAAAATGGACACTCTTATATTGCCTAATAAACAGCATTTTGCACAAGAACAATTTTATTCTAAAAAGAGAATGATAAAACATCTTTGTCCTTGAAAGTTTGATGTACTTTACACCATGTTTTAAACAAAACAAAACAGTTTTTCCACTGATGCAACCTAAGTAAGTTCACAGAGTTAATCAGTACAATACTCAATCCTTATTCTGCATATTGGTTAAAAGCAGCATTGATGTTATTACAACAGAATTAAGATAGTTCCGTCAAACATGGTATGGAATCTATAGTTCATGGATCACAAACACTGCATGATTATCTAAGTACCTGCATCTTTAATGCATAAATTAATGTACTTATAATACATACATGTCGTCATCATCATCATCATCGTTATTATTATTACACTCCTCCTCTTGCAAGGCCATGGGACCCTGAGGCATAGTAACTTATCCCAATGCATATAAGAAATTTGCAACAGAGAACTAGATTTAACTCACACCTCTTGAGGTAACCAGGCCCTCTTTTTACGCTTTGATTTTGATAAAGGCTGGCTGTGCACATGATATAATGAGAAGAATGTTTTGCCTCTTCAGAAAGGCCTTTTTTATAGTTATCATGGATGTACCTTAAATCTGTCTGTAACTGCAAATCTCAATCACTTCTTGGGATCTTCCACAGGGAAACATTTTTCTTTTCCTTTCTGTGGGGAAACTTCTGTGTTCTATGCATGTGGGTGAACAATTCTCAGTAGATTATTATATATTTATTTCAAGGCAGACTTTTCTTGTACCAGCTCTCAGGACTACCTTTTTTATACTTCAAATTTCTTAGCTATTGAATGACGAGAAAGTACATGCACCAAACAAAATATGCACAAGTGTATGTATTGAAAAGTGCCATTATAGACTCCCCTTCATACAAACAAGGCATTATGAGAATGGGCTTCAGCACTGGGTATAAGACAACTGCAGGTCATTCTGTAAGTCATTTGGGGGCAAAAAGAGGAAAATATATCTGTGAGGTGACAGGACAGGAATGCAGTATAAATACAGGACTCCTAGTGAGAGTGGACTCCTCCTGCAGTGTACTGGCTAGCTTGTCTTCAATAGGAGAACAGCGCAATCGCCGGCCACTCACTGACATCCTACTTTTATAAATGTAGGATGTGTTTTCACCAGCCTGCTCCTGTATGAAAGGTGGCAAGACTTCAGGTTCATGCTGCCACAGGATGCAGTAAAGAACTTAGTATTTCTGTTCAGAATATGTACAAGTGTTCAGTTCTATACATATGTGCCAAACTTTCTACTCATTCCTAGTTATACTTTTTTTTGCCAAGAGGGTGCAGTTTGGTGGTGTTTATTCTGGCGTTGGACATCAACTGGTTGCTTTACCCTGTTTCTGGTTTGCTCTATTGATGCAAGGCAAACATGCAAAATTTTGCTGAAGGACCCCCACGGAGCACAGAGAGATGTAACAGAAATACAGTCATGTCCTTTTGGCACAGAGATAGAGAGATGCAATCTGGGCCTTCCTACTGTTCCTGTCTACCCTTTGTACATCTTGCTTCCAAATTATCCTGGCCTTGTGCTGTGTGTTGCTTTCTGCAACTCGCTTAGCTCAGCTCAGTTCATGTCATAGCAATGAGCTAGAAGTACAAGACCCTCAGACTTCCTTGAGGGAAAACAAATACCTTGCCCAAGACAGTCATGAGGATAGTGATGGATGCACCAATGGTGTGGCTCATAAAGATTCAAAACTCTGAAGATGTAGCGTCTACAGTGTCTACCACATGGCATGGCCATGTTTGCAGTGACCTGAAGTATTATTCTGCCACACAACACCACTTCAGAGTTAGAATTTACATGGATATATTAGGACCCAAGAAGGGTATAAAAAATGCTTATTTGAAATAAACTGCTATGTAACTCTCAGGAAATGCAATGAAGTGAAGCTGCAGAGTTTATTTTTGTGCAGCTATTCAATGTACTGTGTGCATTAGAAATGATTACATGTTTACTGAAAAAAGTTCAGAAGTTCAGTCTGGGAAAAGAGCACACTTGGGTTTTCCATAGAGCTGCATTAAAATCAAGGGCAATCTATGCTAATGTGTCTCATTTTCCTATCTGTTCCTGGAATTACATATAAAGTAAGCTTGAGGTATTCTGACAGTACTTTAACATATGGTCTGGATTTCAGACTTGCTGTGTAGAAACTAGCATAGGAAGTTCATGTAAAAGTTTTGCAGTGGCTGAGAGCTCAGTTAGCCCTTATGGACATAAGACACGAATAATCCACGTTTTTCTGTTTCTGAAGAGTCTTATGAACACCTCCAAGTCGTTTTAATTTTATCATTAAGTACAGCTCCCTGTGCAGCTCATGCACCAACTGAAGCCTCTGACTGGTTTGCATCCTTTGACCATTCTGGTACAGTATAGTTCCAATTGAAATGAACAAGGTGTTTATACTCAGTGTTTGCCTCGTGTGATGGTTGATTGTCTTCTTGATGAGGATATGCCACTGTGCTTGCTGCTGAAATATTTAAGAAAATAATTTGGAAAAGTGAGTGAAGAGTACTCCTGGCTGTAAATGAACACACTTATTTACATGAAGATAAAGATTCTTTCTGGAAAAACTAACAAACAAAAAACAACAACAAAAAAATACTCAGCCATTAAGGTAAACAATGACCTGTTCAGGGCAATGACCAAGGATTTCAGGGACAAAGCACAATTGCAGTCACAGTTGCACACTTGCAGAATTGCCTTTTGTCTTGGATTAAGACAATTTATGGGGTGGACACTTCAAAATGAGTTACCTCCCCTTTTAGGTTTAGCCACTCCCCTTTTCACCAATAAGGTGAAACAAATGTGATAAAATATAAATGGAACAATAACAGTTTAGCAGAAAATGGAACAGCAACAGGGAGAAGAAACAGTAATAATCACTAGATACAAAGGCATTGAATCCTGGGGACTGCCTGGGAACAAAGAACACAAGATGGCGGAGAAGCCCCTCCCCAAGATGGCGGCCTCCACCAAAGACCACATGGTCCCGGGATGGTAGAAGAGCCCCATTCTCCTGAGCACCTGGTCGGGAGAGAGAACTGAGGAAGAAGAAACAACACAGCAACTGAACTTCCACGATTACAAAATACCCTCTTCCCCCAAACAGTAACAGGGAACAAGGACCAAAAGAAACCTGGAGCCCAAAACCAGCAAATGCTGCCAATCTGTTTGCTCCACACCACCCAACAGGGCCTTTCCTTGTGGCGGCAGTGCCATTGACAATGGTGGATGGAACGGGGCCAGAGGCTGTAACTCGGGGAGTGACTTCACCTTCTCCTCAGCAAAAGCAGCAGCCAGCCGGCAGGGGCAGCTTGCACTCTGTGGTCCGTGCTCAGACCAGGCACTGCTGGCAGGCTGAGGTGACCGTATGGAGCGGGCCTGTTCCATTTTTCCTGGAAAAGTGGAAAAAAAAAGGTCCGATTAAAAAAGTCCTCCCCTGCCCTAGGAACAGGGTTTGTCCATGGCAACTTTGGCCAAAAAGATGTTGCCAACTGCTCCAAAAGTCCAGGAAAAAACAAAAGAAAACAAACGGGAACTTCTTCTGCTTTATGCTGCCTCAGCTTTCCCTTTGAGACGAAAAAGAGAGAGTGTTCTCAAACTCTTAAAGGGACCCTGGCACCCCCTCCCTCAAGGACCTGGACGAGACACCGGGTTCTTCTTCCCACCTCGGATCTTAAAGTAACAGTCTTGGGCAGATTGGGGTATTGCGGATATGGAATACAATACACATTTTTGGGTTAGCTAGGACACCTGTAAAACAGACTATTTCTGTAGCAAGAGAGCTCCAAAGCCACAAACAAATACACACTTTTAAGGTGCAATTAAGGTGGAAATATAAACATCACACAACCCTATACCTCTAAGTTACTTTTGAGAACTACCTTTAGCTTCCCCTGCACCATGTCACAGCACATGAGCCTTGTAGACCTGTTGCCTGACACTCCAGCTTAATGTCCACCTGTTTTTCTTGGTTGGTCAGATGTAGATTTGGAAACTCTATGCAAGTAGTTTCCAAGTGGGAACAAGAGCATTTCAATACAAGCACTAAGTATCAAGAGCTTCATGTTTCACACACTTTTTGAGCTATAGCAGTTCCTATATTTTCATTAGCTCTTTCTCATGGCTATTTTCATTCCCTGACTAAATGCTCTTCACCATTTTTGGAAGGAGCTCTGTAACAGGATGATAAATATGTAGGATAGTGGAGGGCTAAGTCAGCTACACCAAGAATGCCTTTTCAACCTTTTGCTCTAGTGCCCACCACTTACTCTAACTAGAGTCACTGGAGATAAGTGTGTGCAGAATTTGATAAGGTAGTTTGCAACTGAGACTTTTGGTAGCATTTGGTGCTGACATTGGAGCAAATGACAAAGCTCTCATTCTAGCACCAGCTTCCAGGAACTTACATCTGGGTCTTTACAGAACTCACTTGAAAATCTCCTCTCGCATCATTGCCATTGCGTTCCCCACATAAATAGCAACCATAGTAAACAAACCAGAAGGACTATGAAATTCAGAGACATTAATTGCTTACTTTGAAGCTGCTGTAATTAGCCCAGAAAGCAAGATAGAAGTTTCCTGACTTCAGCTGTAACCTACATGGAGCCTTCTAAGAACAGGGCAAAACTCCAAACGGATTTAACTGTTTCTGTACTGTGGAGTTTGTCAAGCAGGTTTGTGGGTGGCTGTAAATCTTAATTTGAGTTCTACGGCTAAAAGTAAATCATCTCAAAACAGTAAACTCTTTCTCTGGTTCTCTTTTCTTGCGCAACTCTATGGATGGCAAATGAAACAAAAAAAAGTACACTCCTTTCCCAGATGTGCAAAAACAATCTGCAGAGGACATGGCCCAAAATTTGCTTGAAAACATCTGTTTCACCCTGGACCCCTTCAGGACACGTGCACTTTCTACTTTGTAAGGAAACCAAGCCCAGAGGATGGCATTTCCTTCCATATCCAGAAGGGTCTCAAGTCTGAGACATCTTGCTGTGAAGCAAAACCAAACTCCCTTCAAATAAACCTGTATGGGAGGGAAATATGTCCAGAATCAGGGTCTGAAGTCCCTTCTGGTCTTTCCACTGGGAAACTGTTGAGAGATGGGCATCAGGGAAGCCGCAGTACTGCCTGACAGAGGTTGGTTGCAGCACCATCTCTGATTTCCACCTGCTTTGGCTTGGATGGGTCACCATGCAGGTTGGTATCCTTGTCTGAATCCAATCTGAGCTACTGAGATTTTTTCTACCTGGGCTTTGCATCAGAAAAGACTGGAACATCCTTTCTGCTAATTACAGTTGTAATAGCATGTTCACTCCCTACACTTTCCATTTCTGGAAGCAGGTCAAGGTGTTAATTGCTCTTGGCTAAGAGTTCCAGTGTTTGAGCAATCCCTTCCCTTTATTCATCCTCACAGAGCAGCTGCAAGCTAGGGATTGCTCATTCCAGCTACTGGCATTAAATGCTGCCATCTCTGAGACAGCTGGGTCTGTGAAAGGCTTATGCATCAGTCTATTGTTTTTTCTCAAAGGAGAAATATTTTACGGAAATTTATCAACTTTGACCAAGGTTTTCAGCAAGCATATAAGCTAAAAATATATGAAATGAAAACTAATTTTTTTTTAATACAGACTAAGTGGTGGAATACACAAAATCTGCCTCCTTTCTTTCCAATTAGAAAAAAGGTTTGAAGGCTCAGAACTACTGTGAAAGGGATCTGTCACCTCCACCTTGTGCACCTCTTGTGCACTCATACAGCATAGGAGTGAGTGAAGGTTGCTCTGGTAAACAGGGACTTCACTCCGGCAGTGTCCAGAGGCAGTTGTTTTCATTTAATACAGGGCAATGAGAGCTTGGGGAAAAGCAGCTTTGACCCATTTTACCCATGTTGTGGGGAAAGTTGTGTCAGACAGGCTTCAAGACACCTGTAAAATGAAATGTACCATTGAAAAGTGTTGCATTTAAACACACTGAATTAAATCCCAAAATGCATATCACAATTTTCCTGTGCTTTCTCACGGAGAATATTTGGTATAGACTTTATATTTTACTTGGGAGAAATAAGAGACAGTGTCTCTACCAGTGTAATGCTATGTCAGGAGAAAAAACAGAAAGAACTTTTGGCTTCCTTTAAAAAAGGAAACACTATTTCTTCAGATAACCTCTGTTACCTACTGCAACTCTTCCATGTGTTTCTAATACTTCAATGAAATTGGATGGAGTTTTAATTTTTTTTGAAAGCATAAATTCAATAAGCCTGAATTGTGATTAACAATTCTTACTTACATCTAGACAGAATAAATGTATTATAAAAATAGGAGGAACTTCTTCAGTAAAAACTAGAAGTGTATAATATATATCTGTACGTACTTGAATATTCATCTTAATGCATATTTTAATTTTTTTTAAAACATTGAATATGTTTTTTTAAAAATATCAAATATACACATCACTGAGATTTCAAATAGTTGCTCAGCAAATTTTTGCTTAGTGAGAAGAAACAGGCAGAAGAAAAGCATAGCAACTGTTATTCTAATTTCATTTGGGAAAAACACAGAGTTGGCTGAAATATTTACTTTTGTTACTCCTGCTCAATGTCATTTGAAAAGAGTCATTCTTCACAGGTGGATATACTTTTGAAAATTGCTTCTGTGCAACTCCATTCTTGCTTCGTTCTAGGGCCAGACAAAGTCCACTTCTGTGGAGGCAAGAAGAGACAGGACTCTCTTGTACAGGCTTAATCTGTATCACTGGTGGCATGAGGCAGAAGCTGGTGTGAATCTCTTTGCTCATAGCATTACTTTTAAAATACTAGTTACTTTCAGACATGGGTGATGATATTAAAAATTAAAGTCTGGTCCACAAAGCAGTGGAACTTGAACCCCTCTGAATCTGAGAGTTTTCTACTCTGTATACAAGATAAAACCAAGGTATCGCTGCAGTTTCTTTTCCTGTTTTCTTTGGGTTTGAGCTCAGATACCGGTTATGGTATTCCCTATATCATTATATTTTTATACTTAAGGAAAGCAGAATCTTGGCTAATGCTGTAGATGCTATGTTTTGCAGTGTTGACCCACCAATCCTCTGTAAATTCCGGGGGCCTAAACAGCAGAAAATAGTAGTGCAGCTCTTGGTGTATAGGGGATGTAACAGTCTGGAGAGGGACATCAAAGAACTTCCACCTTGAAAGGTGAAGCTCCTGGAAAAGAAATCTTCAGTCAAGGATCAGAATCCCACCAGCAGTGTGATTTTACCATATCTTAATGCAAAAATTTTCATAGTTACCAAAGTTCCATTTTTTTTTCCTTTGGTCTAGTAGAATGAAAAAAGGCAAAAGAACAGCTGACCTAGCATTTCTTCTGTTGAGTGATGTGGAAAGGAAAAAGAACATTTAGTTTTGTCTTAAACTTGATTTGGTGGTTAACACCCTGAAATACCTAGTCAGCTGTAAATTTGCAAATATTTTTATGGATAACAATGTGTTTCCATCACCTTACCATTGTGCTGTTTTGCGATGAAAATGCACTACATTGTACAATACACACATGAAAAAATTATTTCTAAAATTCGCCCCTAAGAATTACGACTAGATAAGAAAATCAAAGCAATCTGCTTCCCAGCCTGATACACAAGACCTGTCTGCTGGTGAGATTGCAAAATATGCCATAAACTGAACTGACAGAATTAGCTTGGGCATTTTAATTTTCCCATGATGACAATTGCATTACTTTTCTACCATGCTCTAGATTTCTGCCACTGTGTCTTTATTAGGCACAATCTCTAGAGAGCCATGATACGTGTCATATATGAAATTAGG
>VZTE01001040.1:381-28924 GCA_013397775.1 Eulacestoma nigropectus
ATCGCGGCCGCCGCGCCGGGAGTTGCGGCTGGGCGCGCGGAGGAGTTTAGCGGGGTTTTGGAGGCTGGGGCGAGAACCAGGAAGTGCGCGAGGCTGTTGTCCTCCCGCCTCCCCTGGCCCTCCCCTCGCTCCGAGCGCCGCCGCCACGCTGTCTGAGCAGGCAGGCCGAGCGTCGCCGCGCATCGCCCACAGGGCCGCGGCCTGGCCTCCCCGGGCACCGCACCCCCGTGCGCGTTCCCTGCTATTCTGCCGCCTGGCCCCCGTGCCCTTTTAAACTCTGCTCTGGTGGCGGGGCGGGAGGAGGCGCTGCCGGCAGGGCCACGGCCCCACGTGTGCGACGCGGGGGGGCGGTGGCGCCCCCTCCCCCACGCGTGCCGCGTAGCGGAAGCGGCGCGTTCCCCTGGGGCCCCGCGCAGGGGAGGGGCCGCCGTCGTTGGCGGGTGGGGGGCGGCGGCTGCCAATGGGCGCGCGGCGGGCGCAGGAGTGGTGGCGCGGCGCTGGCGGCGCGCGCGGCACCGGAGGGAAGCCGACTGTAAACACGGAAGTGGCCGCACCGCCGCCGCACGTGGCCGACCCGGCCAGCGGGCGGGCGGGAGGTTGCGTCGTCCCGGGCCGAGCCTTCTCTCCGGGCAGCCCCGCGGCCACGGCAGGGTGAGGAGGCGCGAGGCCGCGGGAATTCCGTTCCCTGCCGCCGGCCCGTGCAGGTGCCGCGCTTTCTCTGGCTGCTCCTCTGCACCGTCAGACCTTGCACTCCCCGGGCCTAGCCGCTGCCGGGACTCGGGCCGTTTACCCGAGCTGTAGAACTTTTTCGGGGTTGCATTCAGAGACCTGCGTGGTTTGGCCTCTTTCCGTTTTGTTGAATCTGCTTGACAGCAGGATACTGCAGTGATCCCAGGACTTGTCTTAAAGTGTGGTAAAGCCCTGGAGAACCAGCAAGGTTATAACTGACCCAAACCTCAAATGCAGTGTCAAGCATTCAGTTCTCCACCGAAGTTGTACCAGATCTGATTTTATTTTTGCCTTTACAGCATGGAGTTCAACTTCTAAAAGCAGTCCTTGGAACCATAAACAGTACAGTGTAGGGCATTATGGGTAATGAATTGTGCAGTAGTTGCACATGAATTTACAGAGAGAGTCAAGCGTAATACTGGCTTTGCATTTACATGGCAGTGGGTTTTTACAGGCCTAAAAATCCTCTGTCATTTCCTAGTGTATTAAGATACTCTTAAAAAGGGCCAAGTCGCATAATCTTCATCATCGTTTATTTTATTTAATGTGAGATTTTTTTGGAGGGGTGTGACACAAATCTCAGACACGCAAAAATGCCCCGCTACAAAGCAGTGAAGAACTGTTCTGCTGCGTAACAGAAGGGGAGTAGGTCCTAAGCATTTGGACACTTGGGTCTACGATGAAGCAATAGCTTCACTTTGCCAGTACAACACATCTCCAATTTTTGCAAGTCTGGCTGCTGCAGATTTCAGTGAGTTTTTTTTTACTTTTGATTGTCCATGAATAGAGAACGTTTAAGTAGTTGATCATTGTGTCAACACCTTCTTAAGTCACTAACTAGATTGCTTGAGAGCCAGCCCTTAGATAAGTAATGAATGATCTTTGCATTGCTTTTTCTGATGTCCTTTGTCATACTGATCTCATTAGCCCAACCAACTTCATTCCTTTTTTTTCCATATTTGCATTGCCGTGAGTGATACCTATGTATGTCTAGTACTCCTGTCATCATACCATCAAGATACCATATCTGTTTACTTAGTTTTCTATGTAGATGATACCACGTGGATTTAAGTGAGGAATTCTTTATCCTAAGGGATTATATGTTGCCTTTTCCCATGGCTGCTGGTTTCAGTGTTGACAAAACTTCAGTGTTTGATGACTGTGGGAAGTAAGATGGACCAAAATTGTTACTGCTTAGTGTTATCTTAATTGCCAGTTGTAAGAGCAACTCCTAAATGGCATTACAAAGATATGTTTTGGCTTTGTAGCTAATATTTCTGTCAATATTGGGCTGATAACATATGGCTCACAGTGAAACAAGTGCTTTGAGATGGTTGCTCTCATCTTTGTTATTGATTTGCCTTTATGCAGTGGGTTAGGCATCATCCTTAAATTGTGTGCAGCTGAGAGTCTTGAAAAGAGCCGGGTTTAGGGAAATACTGAAAAAGCCAAGGAATTGTTTTTCAGTTTCTGAATAAATATCCGCCATAAAACAAGCAGTAAACTGAGAAGGCTTTCTTTTCCAGTCAGGTTTTGCATACAGAAAGATTTCTGGATATTACCTGTAGAGGCAATTCAACTGCTTTTAATTAAGATGTGGCTTAAGCACTGTTACTTCCACTGCTGTTTTTAAATGCTGAAATAAAACAAGCATGTGAACACCAGTAAACTTTAATGAGGTTTGTTAGTGTATGTGTAGTCACTCTTGACTGAGTTCCATGCTCGGAATTGTGAGTTCTTCATTAAAATGTTGCTTTGGCTGCCTGATAGTATTAAAGGGTAAGCTATTGCAGGTGCTACAGTTAAGTGTTGGCCTTGTAAATGCAGACATCGATAGCACTTCAGGTTGGGGAGCAGGGGGGCCTGTACTGCAGTGCAAAAGAGTACCATTTTGAAAATTTTTGTCTGTTTTTTTGTCTCATAAATTGCTTTCATTAATTTTTTTAGTCTTGTGTTAAAACAGGGGAGACTGTTACCAAATGGATATGTTGCCACTGTTTTTTTCTGTAAAGCTAAAGTACAGCCCTGTCAAGACTTAATTACCATGGTTGGTATTTTGTAACAGCTATTGAGAACCTTGAATAATCTACTGTACACGCTACTTGGGTAGGAAGTGGAGCTAGAAGACATTAGGCCAACAGTGAAGATACATATCAACTAGTCTAGTTATCTACTTACACTTTAGATTTGAAATTGGTTTTTAAGAGAATTTTTTTTCTGTAAATAGATCAAAAATTTTTAATGAAATATTTTAAAATAAAGTGCTATTGACCCAGATTCTTTCATTAAAGCAGTAAGATGAGATTTGGTTTAAAAGAATGGAAGATAAGTGGTATTAGCTCTGGTGTGTTCTAGATCAGTAAATGGCAATTCTCGCGTTACTCAGTTACCCGAGTCTGGAAAATTTACTTCCATCCACATAAACTACTTTGCTTCATTTGGGCAAGTGACAGTTCTTCCTGAAATGATTGTATAATATTATATTATTATACACAGAGCTACATCTTATGTTGTTTACTCAAACAGAACAGTCTGTTTTAGCTTTGGGGTCTTGCATATAGTTGATAGCATAAGTATAATAGAAATAAAATTGGGCATTTTTAGAGAAATGAGTGATACACTTCAGTCTGGTTAGAAATGTTTCTGCCCATTGTGATACTTGTGTATCAAAGTCTTGGAAAGTTGTGGGGCTTTAAATTGTGGAAGCCTACTCCTTTGGTTTGCTTTTCCCCTCAACTTTATTGTTAGAAGTGTTACCAAATGTTGTGATACAAATCTGATTTAGTTGATGACACTAGATCTAGTCATCTGCAAGAAGAGCCGCCTGTTTTTTTCTTGTCCCTTCCCCTCTCTAAGAGAGCTTGTTCCCCCACTTCATCTTTCATGATGTCTTTTTTAGCTGTATTTTTTGGTATCATGTCTTCTATCTAAGCACTCTGACATGCTGTCTTCTGTTACACATTTTCTAGCATGTTGGAAAGATATTATACATAAATTTGTGTTGAGGTACAAATTTCTACTTTTTTCTTCCCACTGTGTTGGTACATTAACATTGCCTGTGAGCATATGCAAACTCCTGATGTTCACTGGGTAGACAAATGCCTCTGAGGCTACTGGTTAAAGGAGAATTAGCTAGCTGGGAAGACTTGAAACTTGGTAATAGAACTGAATTTAGTAAGTGTTTTAATAGCTGTCCTTTTGGCAATGTTAGGTTAGTTTGTTAGCTGTCATGATAGACAGACAGCATGTGTTCCAGCCAAAGCCAGAAGTGTTACTATTTTTTGCTTGATATTTTTTAGGTGACAATTTCAGTGGAGTCCCAAGTAGCGCACAATGGAAAAGCATTTGTGAAGTGTGCATTTTCCAACGTCAGAGGCTTTTGTGGAGTATATAATGCTGTTTTTATTGGAAATGGAAGGGTTGCTTAGGGGAGAGGTCAAGTGGCTGCTTGCTCAGCTGTTATGGTTTTGCAGTCTTAGTCCCTAATGCTGGTTGTATTTCCTTTCCCTCCACTCTGGTCCTTCAGCAGAATGCCCTAGTACTAGAAAAGTTCATAGATAGCTTTCTGCTATCTTTCTTGCCTTGTTCCTGCTCTCTGCTAAGTACCTCTTAGTTGTGGTGCAGCATCTAAACTGTTAACTGTAGGAAAATTTTGTATAGTTTTAAGCATTTAGGAGTAGTGAATTCAGTACCCTCTTACAAGTGAAATTTTTTGACTTAGTTTGAACTTCTTTACCAAAGTCTTTTATATACTGGATCTAATGGCACAGAAGCATCTATCTGGTTGGAGAAGCTTTGCTGACATGCTTTCAATCTTATTGCATGCATTAGAATAATAACATATTAAATACTGATTCAGACTTTCTAATTTCAGTAGTGTTGTAGAATTGATAGATTTTTAACGACTATCTGAATATTGTTCCTGTATTCTGATAATCAGTAAAAAATTTTATCAGGTAGATGAGGGAAACTTAGTCATCAAATTCTGTGCAACTGAAACTTTTATTTAGAAAGAGAAATGTTTAAACAGAGGGTTTCCTGCAGAGCCACTCTGTTACAGTGCAGGTGGTCAGCCTCTGACTTTGGATACACCCAAACAGCTGCTTGGGAAGGAAACATTTGGCCGAGCATCCAGGGTTTGCAGCTGGGGAAAGGGCTCATGGTGCAAAATTCGTGCTGGTTGCCACTGGTTATCCAAGGAACAGAGTGCACAATAAAGACCCTTTCCTGATTTTCCTGTGCTCTTAGGTAGGCTTTTATTGTTCGCAGCCTGGGGTGAAGCAGTGTTGGAATGTCAGCTTTAACAGGCATCTACTGTTACAAAATATAAAGCCCTCTAAATAGCATCCCAGGCCATAGCTAATAGGCTGTGGTGGAAATCCCATCAAACAGACAGCAGGTGGGCAGCAGGCTGGTTCAGCAAGAACTTTCGGTCACCCGTAATTTTGCATTTGTGCATCTTCCACATTTCATCCACTTTCAGCTTCTGGTTGATATGTTTAATCTGCTGGCTACTAGGTTTTTCAAGTTTTTAATCCCTGCATTTGAAAAAACTGCAGTATGCCGGAAGGCTTTTACCCATGTGAGCCTGCAGGGAATCTCTGTGTATCCGGTGTTTCCTTAAGTCGGAAACAACTCTGGCGTTATTTTTCCCTACTTTTCACTAAACAAACCTTGAGTTATTTCTTAGATGTTTTCAGCAACAACATAGGTGCCTTGAAGTTTTCATAGAGAATTATTCCCAAATCCTCTTTAGTTCTGTGATACTGGAGATAGGTGACTCTGCTTAGGCTAAAGATAGATCTCCTGGTTGCTGGCTGCCTTGCTGGAGTGGTTCAGCTTAGAGCAGATGGCCATAAATGGAAAGAGTAACTGGAGAGAGCCAGCTACCTTGGCCAGAGTGTGGATAACGGGCAACAGGTGTTTCTGCAGTCACCACTTTTCAAAACCTTTACAAGGGTGAGGAATATGGAGTTAGCTGTGAATAGAATTGTAGTTTTACATGGTACGTTGGGGGTTTTTTAGTGTTGCTGCTGTGTTCAAGGTGCTGTGATTTGCACTGCATCAAACTTAACTGTGCTCTCTTGAAGTTGCATTATTTTTGATTAATTGGTTTTCCTAAACTTGCAGAACTTGGAAAAAGAGCTATTTTTACCTTCTTCCCTTAGTTTTTGCATAAAAGCACACCCTTTATACTGTTTGTTGTGCTTCGTGGTTTTTTCAACAACCAAACTGCTAAAACAAACTCACAATTATTTTTAATGTCAGAAATCAAAACAGGATATATGTTTTGGGAACTAATCTTGTGTTTACATATATATATATATGTATATATATACGTAGACATATGTATGTATGTATTTATCTAATAGACTGAAAATTTTAGGAGCGGTGACCTTTAGGTCAGTGTCCTTTAGGAACAGTGTCAGTTCTGCTTGTCTTATGCCTTCCCTAAATATTTCTGTTGACGGAAAGGTATAAAAGGTGTGAAAACATCTGATAATCTTATATTTTTCATGTTATAGTTTGAGAAGTACAGTTGTACAGGGATACATGTGGCCTTCTATAAGTAACCTGTTCTCATAAATTTTTTGTGTCCTTCTGCAGTGGAAGCATCAGTTCATGGCAGTAATGTGCACTGCACAGATAAGACAATTGAAGCTGCAGAGGCCTTGCTTCATATGGAGTCTCCTACCTGCCTGAGAGATGCCAGGAGTCCTGGTATGTCAGCCAGTGTCTCTGCTCTGGGAGCCATTTCTCCTCCTACTAATCAGTAAAACAAGCAAAGTGAGAAACCTATTTCTGTGGAGAGCTGTATGCTGTTTAAAACGTTTGCCTGCATATTTAAAAACTACTGATTTGTTTGAGTTTTCCATGATTTCTCCACCCTGCAACAATTACACTTACAGATTAAATAATTTATCTGAGAGAGGTTGTTGGGAAGAGATAGCTGAGTAACTACATATTTTAAAATAATTTTTCCCCCTAAACATCGCAGAATACTTTTTTCATTGTGCAGGTGACAAGAGCTCTGGCACAGATTGACCAGAGAGGCCATGGAGACTCCATCCTTGGAGATACTAAAAAGTACAGGATCCTGGGCAACCAGTTCTAGGTGGCCCAGCTTGAGCAAGGAGTTGGACCAGATCCCCTTCTAACTCCAGCCGTTCTAGGTTCTGTGAATCTGACATTTTAAATTGCTAAAATAGTTACTGTAAGGGAAAAGTATTTCTATTCATCTTTCTATCTTAGAAAGACTGCCTGAAAACAGTGTGTTGCAAAGTGTTACCAGTCTAAAAAACCAAACCTTAATGTTGATGATTACTTTAATTGATGTCCGTTCTGAAGTTACTTAATATATGTTGGATGAAATAATGGTCAAACTGAAATGCAAAAGCTACAAATTAGGAAATGGAGATCAGAGTAATGATCAAAGATAAAGCTCTAATTTGTTTAAATTAAAATTGAGTTTAGTTCTGAAGAGTATTGGTGTGATACTTGTTTTTGCCTAAAACTACTGACAAGTATGCATGTTTTGGGGAGTTGGATTGATTTTTCAAGGTGACAGGATTTTGGAGCAGAAACTTGCTACACCATTGCATATGCTTTGTTTAAAATAATTTTATGTAAGATACATTAAAATAATCAGGTAGAAACTTCATCCAATACTGTTTTTTTCTTCTCTTGTAGTAGAAGTTTTTGTTCCCCCTTGTGTGTCCACCCCAGAATTTATCCACGCAGCCATGAGACCTGATGTGATCACAGAAACCGTGGTGGAAGTATCAACAGAGGAATCAGAACAAATGGATGTATCTCCTGTTCCAACTTCCCTTGATATCCATGAACCAATGAAAAAGAAAAAGGGTACATATGGCTTTCCATAGGAGCAATCTCAAAATTTACTTCTGTTCACTGCCATGGATGGTGCAGTTGATACAGGGGAGGATGGATTGGATGGTCTGATCTCTTTGCTCATACAAACAGATTGATGGGAGTCTGAAATGTGAGTTCTTAGAAAATGGGTCTGCAACAAGAAAAAAGAGGGAGCAGGAGAATGGGCTTTGACAAGCCATAAAGGAAGATGGTTTCTGTGTTGTGTATTTTAACACAAAGTGGAGGAAGGATAGAGGATTCAAAGAGGACTTTTGTGGTGGGTAACCACTATGTCTGAAATATGGATATATTTCATGAGATGGTAGACTTGGGGTTCATGCAATGAAGCAACAGGGTAAATACTAACCTAAAACATAAATCAGTTTACAAAATCATTATAAGATCTCCTTTGTAAAATGTTTGTCTTTCCTGTCTAATTGGTGTGTCTTGGAGGAGAAACAATTCAGAACAGTGTTTGATTTCTAAGCATTTTGCTATCAGATGAGAGGTTGGCACCTGGTAAGGTTGTTCTCGTCTAGCAGTTTTGTTAAAGGCATCGATACAGTTAATATAACTTTAGGAATATTGATTTATATTTCAGACATGCTGAGATGGAATATTTACTTGTAATTTAGAGGGAAACAAATGCAATGTAGTGATAAAGTAATATAAATCCAAGATCTGTGAGTCTTAGATTTAATAAAAATGCACATTAACTTGTCTGCAACTGAGTTAAATCTGCCTATGAAGTAAGCAACCAAAGGATAATTAAACTGAATGTGTAGTAGTAATCTAAGAATCTAAGTTTATCCATACCGGTAGCAAGGAAACAGCAGGGGAAAAATACACAAACTGCTTTTTTCAGCAAAGGCAAACTACAAAATTTTACTCTGCATATGATTAATACTTCTTTTTCTCCGTGTTTTATGTGCAGCTGGCCGTAAACCCAAGACCCAGCAATCAGCTTTATCTGATGGGTCTCCAGATCTAGGTATAAAGAAGAAACCTAGAGAAGGCAAAGGTATATTTTTCCATTTATTGAGTCTTTAAAAATAAGCAGCGTATGTGCATGGTATTTATCACAGGAAATTTACAGATCTTTAAAAATGTGATGGATGGGATTGTACTGGCGTTATTAGAGTTCTGTTCAATGTCTTCAAATCTGTTTATACAAGATCTAGCACAAGGAGGTATGCTCTAGGAGTCTCCTCTAGAACCCTCCACAGTTAATAGAATTTCTCATTTTTTATTTGCTTTGCTTTGTGGTTATTGACTTGTGATGTCTTTTGTGTTGTGTATCAGTTTAGTGCTACACACATAATTCTTTAAGCTACTGCTGTAAGACTTGCTCTCAAGTAGAGGCAGCACATGAGCATTTAGAAAGGTGATGGTTGGAAATATGATTTCTTAGTTGATTGACAGACTTCAGTGGGAATATATTCCTTGACTAGTAGGTTCAGTTTAGTTTAAGGGGAAAAACAAATGCTGATATGTTTCTGTATTGGTTGAGTGGAGGATTATGTGCAGGAGAGTTCTACTTTCCTAATGTTTCTCCTAATAAATAGAGGTTCCTTTCTTGAACTCCAAGCCCCTGCTATTCATTCAGCAAGAAGACAGATTGGGACATTTGCTCACAGGTTACCTTTGAGGTGGTGTGCAGTGTACCAGCTCTTCCCCTGGCTACAGGTGAAAAATCTGGATCTCTTCTTTGCTTAGTGCACTAAAAGTTGTCTGGAGATGTTGATATAGCTGGGAGTAACAAAGTTCAGTGACTTGGAGTGGCAACATGCTAGCCGAAAGAGTGTGCAGTGGTCAGCTCCTCTGTTATTTTAAGATTTGTTTCAAAGTAAGATCTCTGCTGTTTACATAATTCCTTACCTGGCTACAGCTCCTGAGTCATCATGTCAGGGCAAGGAAGAATGGGACTGACTTCATGGAGATGTTTGCTCATGGAAACCAGTGCAAACTCTAAACTTCCCTGCAGTGCCCACAGTTGCTTTAGATTTGGTGTAGCAGTGGGCTTCAGTGGAGATGACAGATTTTGTATCTGCAATATTTAAAAATACATCATGTTTAATTCTTTATCTTTTCTTTAGCCTTCTTGAATCCTTATCTTTCTTTCTGTTTCAGATTTTAGTATTACAGCTTTCCATTACCTGAATAGTACTTTCCAATTGTCCCAGGTCCTAGTTTCCTGCACAAATAATTTGAAAAAGGAGGCCTGTATTTCTCTCTGTTCTCATTTTTGTGCTGGTGATTTCAGCTCTTTAACTTCTTGTTTTGTGAAGTGGGAGATGCTTTGTGGGTTTGGGGGGATTTTTTTAGCTTTCTTTTAAACTTATTTTATTTCTATGGCCCCTCCTAGTGACCTACATATGTCTCTTGTTCTCATGAAGTATCTCATTCCATATTTTATACTACAACTAGAATAAATTAATTTTTGTTCTTGATGTCCTGCAAAATATTTTGTTAACTGGATTTAATTTTTGTTACTTATTTTAAAAAATCACTTGCAGTGGTAGGCTATTTCATATGCAGCATGTTTCTGGACAACCAGGAATTATTCTGCAGCTCAGTACTATCAGAATTAAGTCATGGAGGAGGAGAGATGATGGTGCACATTTGGAAAGAGGATCCTTTGTTGGCATTCCTTTCTTTGTGCATTCTGGGTACTTTCTGGTGCAAAGTGAGGCAGCTGTAAATCTGATTTAATTGTGTCCTACAGTTTATTTATTCTCTTGAAGTTCTTATTTGCTTTCTAATCCTGAAGCCCACTTATATTATTGCAAAAAATCTGTTGCAGACCTACAGCATTTGGTGGTCGACCCAGAAATTCTCTTTCTAAGGAGCTAAGGAATAAACCCCCAGGGATTAATTCCGTAAAATCTAGGATGATTTAAAGATTCCTGAGTTCTCATGTTGACTGTTTCCTCATATAGGTCTTATTCAAATATCTCTGAAATCTAATTGGATATTGGTAGCTCTTGAGTCAGTACTTACTGTTGTTTGGAGCACATTGTAAAGTACAGTTTTTCTCTATGCGGTGCTTTTCCAGAAGATGGAACCCGTGATGTTTTTTACCTTTTGAGGTTTTCAAAGATAGCTGACTTCTCAAAGTCTGCAACAGTGGTCTTTAATCTGCCTTAATTTATTTTAGTTATCTTTGCACAGCATAACAAGTGCTATGCTAGGGCATTAAATCTCAGGAATTAATGACCTTTTTTCACACACATACGAAACTATAATTTGGTCCATGTCCTTGGAGGTAAATAATTGTTGTTAATGTTTTGAGGTTTTTGTTCTTGTGGATCTGTTTTAGTTCTCCCTTCTCAGAAAATTGAGGAGTCTTCTCCAGCTGTACAAATTGGAATGTGATCTGCTTTTTTTCTTTGGCTTCTCTTCCCCTTTTCCTAGATGCACATGATCTGGTCAGAGTGCAGACAGACCCTGTGTTATGTTCTGTGGCATCCTGATGGTCACTGTCACAAACTCCTTCTTGGGGCTTTTCCAGTGAAGATGGTACACCTCTTGAATACCTGACAAGTCCATTCAGTTCTTTAGCCTGACTTCATTTTATATCCCCCTAATTACAGAAAGGTACCTGGGATTTCTGCCCTGTTCAAGAAGTTGGACTGGCTTTGCACACAGAAGGATGTTCGTCACTCCGCAACATATATTTGGGAAGGGTCAGAACATGGGGCTGTCATCAGTTAGTGTGAGAGCCCCAGATGCTGGACAAACATAACCACAGTTGAGATGGTTTGTTGCTGCAGATTATATGCCTTTTTAAAAATTACTTATTTATATCCTCCTGTCCTTCAGTGTCATAAAATATACTGGCATTTTCATGCACTGTTTAATCAAATATGAGAAGAAAATTCTTAGCGCTTGTCCTGCTGAATGGATAGGTACTGACTTGGAACACCCTCCCATATTTCTTTTCAAGAACTGAGAATGAGTGTTGGATTGAACAGGCTCCTGTACTATATGGCAGATCACTTGGATTAGCTCCTTTCAGAATGTAAATATTTATGGAAACTTTAATAAACTTAACAGAAAGAATGAATATGTGCTGATTACATCCTCTGTGTAACATTGCTTGTAACGCAGGTCATGCAGAGTCACCTAAATATGGAGAACTTGCTGTTGTCTTTAAAAGTGGTTTTCTAACACATAAATGCTTTCTGGTTATAGGAAATACAACGTACTTATGGGAGTTCCTTTTGGACCTTCTTCAGGACAAAAATACATGTCCTCGGTATATTAAATGGACTCAAAGAGAGAAGGGAATCTTTAAACTTGTGGATTCAAAAGCTGTCTCCAAACTCTGGGGAAAACACAAAAACAAACCTGACATGAACTATGAGACTATGGGAAGAGCTCTGAGGTAAAAATTCTTAGATCCTGAAGTTACCTACTACAATTTAAAATCTGATTCTTAATTTTACCCATAGAAATATAACCATTCTGAAATTTTAAAAACTTTACCCTCTTTCAGATTTAGCCTTCAGTCTTGCAGTCCCTATAACTTTTTATGTTACCAGTAAATTTGCAACTTTAATTCCTGAAGTATGTATTTGAAAGGTCAGATGTTTTTTTCAGGTAGATCCTTCAGATCCTTTGCCAATGTGTTCTCACAGCTTCTTTCCATACCTCCCTACATCGTAGATTTTACTGGGATTACTTCAGGTTTTCTTGTTAGCACAGATTGAGATTTTCTTTAAAATCTGTCACTATGTTGCTTACTACTTAATTTTACTTTCCTTGCAGATACTACTATCAAAGAGGAATCCTGGCAAAAGTTGAGGGACAGAGGCTTGTATATCAGTTTAAGGAGATGCCAAAAAATATAGTTGTCATAGATGATGACAAAAGTGAGTCCTGCAATGAAGATTTGTCAATGCCTACAGATGAAAAGTCCCTGGAAAGAGTGTCTTTATCTGCAGAAAACCTTTTAAAAGCAGCAACATCTGCACGTGGAGGAAAAAATTCCTCTCAGTTAAGCTGTACCAGAACAGAAAAAGCAGTCACCAGAGTTGTGAATATTGCCTCACCAGCTCATGACACATCCTCATCTCATCCTTCTACTACCACTGCTACTGTCCCAGCAACAGCAGCTCCCAGGTTTGTGTTAATGGGGCTGTTAAATTTCCAAAGTCCTGTTGCTAGATGTGCAAAAGGTTTGGGTTCTTTGCTTGCTGGTTTGGCTTTTTCATTTTTTTGTTACGGTTTGGTTTGGTTTTGTTTTTTTTAAGAACCAACTAAAAATCTGTCTCTTAGAATTGTCTGTCCTTGTTGTCATCTGTAACGGTGCCCTTTGTTTTGGCCTAAACACACACATTTATTTTGTAGGACTGTTCGTGTGGCAATGCAAGTGCCCGTTGTCATGACCTCTCTGGGACAGAAAATCTCAACGGTGGCAGTGCAGTCAGTAAATGCAGGGTCACCATTAATAACCAACACAAGTCCAACCACAGCAGCAACTCCAAAGGTAGTAATCCAGACAATCCCTACTGTGATGCCAACCTCTGCTGAAAATGGAGACAAAATCACAATGCAGCCCACCAAAATCATCACGATCCCTGCCACACAACTCACGCAGTGTCAGTTGCAAACAAAAACGGGCCTGTCTGGGTCAGGAAGTATCAACATTGTGGGAGCCCCATTGGCTGTTAGAGCACTAACCCCAGTGTCCATAGCTCATGGGACACCAGTAATGAGACTATCGGTGCCTGCTCAGCAGGCCTCTGGCCAGACTCCTCCCAGGGTGATTAGTGCAGTTCTCAAAGGTCCAGAAGTTAAATCAGACACAGCAGCTTCGAAACAGGAATGTGAAGTGAAAACACTGCAGCTGGTAAAAGAAGAGAAGCCGGCAGATGGAAGCAAGACTGTGACCCACGTAGTAGTAGTTAGCACACCCTCAGCTATTGCCCTTCCTGTAACAATGAAAACAGAAGGAATCATCACATATGAGAAATGAAGAATAGGTTTCTTCCACCATGGACTTCTGACTGTTACGGTTTTGAATATACTGACATAATTGGGGGAGGGATGTAGATGCCATCACCAAGTCATAAAGGAGAGTTTTGGAATGTTAATAAACATGCATATGTTGAAGACTTACTGGAAAAAAAATTATTTTCCTGTGTTTCAGTGGGAATTAAACCACACTGATATGCTGTTATAAAACTGCCTCTTCCAGTTGGGAAACAGCTTAACCTATGGAGAAGGAAAGAGAGAGGGACTGAAAAGGGACCAAACAATTTCACTACGCTACTGGTTACCAAGTTACACTAAGACCTGAAACACTAAGAGAGAGCTGTGTGAGAGGTTTGCCTTGGTTTTTAGTTTTCAGGGGGAGAGGAAAGTCTCATTGTTACACAAATGGCAAATTTGATGTATTTTATGTACATACCAGCGATTACTACTGTGTGCCCACAGTACTCATCTGGTGCTATGTGAAAAACTATGCTACTAGGTATTGTAGAAAGTGAAATAAAGGAGATTAAAGAGCTTTTAAAAGAAGACAGAAGCCTAGAGGGATTTTTGTATCGTACAGCTTAAGCAGATTAAAATTGAAAGCCTTAGACTGATTTTCAGTTATCTTTCTTGAAATAAGCTAATGGCTTGTTTGTGTAAAGCTTTTCTATTAAAACAAATTTTTTAAAAACCTTGTACCTAGCACAGTATTGTTATAGAATGACATGTAACATATTTTGTATGGTAGTTAAAAGTCTGTCTCAATTTCTTAATCGTGAACAAAATAGCAGCAGGTTTTCTGCCTTCTGCTGTACCATGCCTGTGTCTCTCACTTAGCCTTGACATCTGTGCATACATTTCAGTTTCAGCTCTACTCTCATTTCAAAGGTCACGCCCAGCATGAGCTTTTGTCAGGTAGTTCTAAACCTGTACATTTTTTTTTAGTTGAAGTTAAGAGGGAAGTACCAGTGTTCAGAACGAACTATAATAGTTTGTATATTCAACATTTGAAGTATATTCTATTTTGTTGTACTCTTGTTTCAAAGTGTATTCGAGTAGGTTTTGCTGAAATACAGAAAGAAAATTTAATGGTGTTTGGTCTGCTTTTTATTTTTTCCTTCTTCCTTTCTGCTAACCTGTTAACCTTCTTTTTTAATTTGAAATCTTCCAGGCATTCATCCTAATATAGATGATACAGTGTGAAATTTTGGGACTCCTCACTGCTTCAAAGGACTGATCAGCTCTCTCACTCAGTTGTTTAAATACCTGTGGAGCTTGCTGTAGCTGGTGAGGTTAACTTCTGACAAGGGTCTAGTTCTTATACTTTTTTAGGATGACGAGCATACATATGAGCTCTGTGAACTACCTAACTGCTCCTCCAGATATTAGCTCTGTATTTCCAGTCCATGTGCATGGCTTGAAGTGTTGCTTACCCTGTTTTCATGGGGACCGCCCTGGCACATCAGGCTGTGGGTAGTCAGGTGCCCAGTGGACCCCCAGTTCCTATTGATATGCCGTGGAAAGTGTTCAGGGCAGGAACTTGGGTAATCTTGAAAGTATTGAAATGTAAATGATCATCTGAGTACTTCATGCCTGGAGGAGCAATTTTAACAGATGTCTGGAACTGCGGTCTTCTGTAATGCTAAAAGACACCAGAATGAAATACTTAAAATGCTGAGAACCAAGTTACTTGTAGAGTGCTAGCAGCAAGGCCCATTCTTCCCTTCAACTGGTAAGAAATGTGGAAATAGCTCCATACAGCCAGGCCAGCATGTGGGGGACTTCTGGAAAAAGTATTCTTTTTCATACTCTTAAACAGGGAAGTGGAGTTTAATAACCAAATAAAGCTGAAGCAGATAAAAAATTGTTTTTAAGGCAGCGATCCCTTCCACTTGCAGCAACCCAAAGAATCAAAAGGTTGCTACACATGAACTGTGTTTCTGGCATGGGGTAGAGGACAAAGACCCCTTCATGTGAGGAAATGGAGAAAGAAGAGGACTTTCTTTTTTCTAAGAAAGAGGTAGGAAAGGGAAGTAGGGGAAGCTGGGCAATCACTCGATTAATTTGGCAGTCTGGGAGGCAGTAATGTTCTGGGTAAAGGGAAATGGAGCAGTGTAAAGAGAGGCAGGTGAAACAAATCAGCCAGAAGGCAAGAAGAGAGAAACAAGTGTTTTTAGACTTACATTTCTAAGTCCAGTCTGTAAGAAATCCTTTTCTAAATGGCTGTTACTTGATTGTATCTGAAAGATGCTATAGCTCAGAGCGTGAAATATCTATGTCGAGTATGTGTAATTAAGACCTTTCCAACACCTAATTTAGATACACTGGAAGTCAAATGGGGACAAACTATCTTCCTGCAATTAGATAAGGATCTCCACCTGATGACCTTCTTCTCTTAATGCCAAGACTTCATTATGTAATGGCAAAAACTAGAGGAAGGAAGGCGTACACATCTCCGCTGCTAATAGGGTAGTCAGCTCGTAGCCAGCCCTGAGACACCGCCAGTGCTGCATCTTGCCACGGAACTGGTGATGGTCCTTTGGCTCTCTCCCCTGGCCATCAGTGAGTAGCACATGATACTGGCTGCCAGAGGATATTTACCAGGAGTTCATGAAGTGCTGTGAGAATCTCAGTCTGTGTGAGGATATGCTGTAACTGAAATGGAAAGGGGACTTAACCTGATTATGTAAATGAGTATGTTTTTACTGGTGGTATTGGAGGATGTGACCTCAGGATGAGGGAGCTTTGGTCAGGTTTGTAACACCTGAAACAGATGAAAGGAACACTAGAATATTTAAATACTTAGTATCTAGCTATACTCCCAGGCTTTTGCAATCCCACTGAAAAACCTGGTTTGTACATGTGTGAAAGCGGGACTCCCTTTTACATCTGAAGCTGGTGGCTCACGTAGAAGAGTCCAGGTGTAACTCATCCTTGGCAAGCAGTAACTCTTAGATGTGTGGAAAGAATGAAACTTGTGTGAAGTGAGCATGCTTTATACAGAAGGCATTGAGACACAGTCATGGTATCACTAATTTTGCAGATAAATACAAATATTTTTATTTTTTCAAATCCACTGTTTTAAGTTATAGAATGAAAAGGGTAATGCTGTGTAATCCACAGAGGAAAAAAATCTTAACTGTGAGTTGCAGCTCAGAATAAATGTCCAAGTACCAAAAATCAGAAAAGTTGAAAGAGGAATCCCATTCCAGAGACTACTGTTTTTGTTAACTCTCTCTTGTACATCTTTCCTAGTGAAGGGTTCTGGGCCTTGACACAACTCGAGTTGTCTGGGTAAAGTATGCTGAAAGGAAGGCTAAGCTCTTGGGATCCCCTGCTAATTGATTTCATCAACTTTAGGGCTTTGGAGAACTACACCTGAGGTGATCAGGGATGAGTGAGCCAGGGGCAGTCAGGAGTTGAGAAAATGGAGAGGTGCCTGAAGCCTCAGTTCATACTCAGCATGACGTGCCACAGGGATCTCGGCTGCATGTGAAGATTTTTACTGCCAGAACAAGCTAAGTGCAGTTCTGCCTTGTAGAGACAGTTCAAATAGCAGGTGTTAAGCTTATTAAGAAGATCCAAGTGACACTATGTACTTGGAATCTAATTGTTCCTCAGAAGAGATAGTGTTTTAATAAGCTTGCAACAGCTTTTGCCTTTCAGCAAATTAAACAAGTGGGTCAGTTCTTCCTGCAGCTTGCTTGAGAATGAGGGAAAAGTGTCACTGCTAAAGCTAAGGCAGCCTGTATTCAAGATGAAACAGGGATCTGTGGAGACTTTTTTTAACCTTGATGTGCTTATAAGGCATCCAGCCCTAAGAAGAGCTTGGAAGACATTTTTACTGTAAGGGTCATACTGCTACATCGGAAAAAAAAATCCTTTCTGCTTCTTCTGAAAAATATTTAGTGTACTGCTATGTATAGCTGGCAGAAGTATTTCCGTGCTGCAGGCTTGCCTCTTGCTGCGTAAAACAAAGCAAGAGCAATAATCCATTTAAGTTTTCCAAAAGAGTCTGTCTGCAAAATAAATTACAGCATGTACTGAAATAAAAGGGTGAAGCTGCCTGGGAACTTACCAGTTAATTTCTGCGGGCTGTCTACCTTTTATTAAAATACAGCAGAAAGGGTTCACCATTGGGCTGTAGCAGGGATTTTTTGAGTACAACAGTATTAAAATTGCCTTGAGATGGGAAGAGTCCCTAGCCTTTTCAGTTATTCCACCCCACCATTGCCTTCAAAATTACCCTTTAAGGAGATGAAGCAGTGAACATCTACTGTAACAAGTCCAAGATGAAAGAAGAATCCCAGTCCTTTGCACTTCAGAAGAGGTTCTGCAGTGATGGCAGTATCATACAAATCATGCTCTTTCTCAACAGTTTGGTTTCTTTTGTAGGAGAGTTAGTGTTGGAGGCAAGGGTATGAATTAAAATGTCTTAAGAAACATATAGATACCAAATACTCCACTGTTACTGTGACAGTGGGAATTCTGCAGCTGTGATAGTTCAGTTCCTTCTGGTAAAGAGCCTTTCATATTCGGGCCTGTGGCTCAATGCTCTGGCAGTGGGAAAGGTGCCACACTGATGGACACCTTAACTGGCCTGAGGAAAACGGAGCTGCTTACACAAAAGTGAAAGGAAATCATGGGCTTTTTGGTGGCAGTGGCAGGGGGTTTGGTTATAGTTTAGTTTGTTTTTAAATACAGACCTGATCTTTGCTCTCAATTTAGGGCTTTCTACCACAAGTGTAGTTTCTTCCAGAAACTGCCAAAAGGAGTCTGGATGGAAACTCCAGCTTCTGGTGTGACTTTTTGTGGTAGATGAGCAAGGATTTGACTTACTAAAGGTACCATCTTATAGGTCTACATTGTGGTGTTGATTTTAGAAGTGTTCAGCTGCAGATGACTACAGACGTCAATTAATGGGCACTTGTATTATTTCTCCTCCTTGGAAGACCACTTGAGGGAAGGTCCTAAGAGAATATAATCCTAAAGGAGAAGCACTGCGTCTCACCGCCTCTGCGCAATTGAGGGCAGCCAGCACCATGAAAAGGAAGTTGTCAGTGTCTAATTGGTATGAAACATGGCAGCAATGCTCAGAGGTCTGTCTTTTTGTGGGGCATTGGGAGTGTTGCCTCTCTGGCCCAAAATCTCCCCCAAAAGTGCCACCTTTCTGGCTTCCAGGGACACAATTTGCTCTTTCTGAAATTCCAGCCAAAGGAGGTGCTGGCATGTTGCATGTGCCTGGTAGTAGTCACCAAGGCCATTGTCTCCTTGGTTGTAAAATCCTTTCTATCTGGGGAGTCAAATCCACATAAATCCCAGGCTGGTTAAAGGGGCCTCTGCTTGGAAGCAGACCATTGCCCTCATCCTGCGAGGGTCAGGAACATGTGCAGAGTGTGTTACAGCTGTGTAACAGCACTTCATTTGTTTGCCTGATGAGGAGTGTGTTTGGGAATTTGGGACTTCCAGTCACCAGACTCCGTATTTCCCTTCTCAGTAATGCACGTACAGTCATTTAGGGGCTATGTAAAGCTCATACCTGTGGCAGTTCTTCTCTTCAAATGAGGTTTTAAAAGAAAGTAGCAGATACAGCTGCATCTTGTGAGGGGCTAGCCTTCCCAGGCACACTTAGCAGCCCTCAGGGAGGAATTCTTGCACCTCACTTTGCAGGACTAGCTAGGTTTGTAGCTCCACACAACTGTCAGAAAGGGGAATATTTATAGTAATACAGTGTAGGTTTCCTCTCTAACTAGAAGAATGAGCAGCTTAACAGCTAAGGGTAATGCCCCTCCCTACAGACTTGTGAAATTTGGACATTGCAAGTAGGAGAAAGAATGTGTGCTGTGAAGGCAAAGCAGCCATGGCACCCTGAGATTAGGGGTGGGGAAAAAGAGGTCTGGAAGGGGAAGCATCAGCACCAACTTGAAGCTCAAACGAATTGAGGCAGGTCACGTCCTTGGCAACAGGAACTTGGAACAGGGAAGTGAGAAAGACAGCAGCAGAGATACTACTTTTTTCCAAAGAGTTTTATTAATAAACACCTGGAACATTTAAGAGTTACTATGAACCCTACTTCACATGGAAATACTGCTTTATTTGCCCTGCCATATCTTCCTCAACCATCTTGTCAGCCCAAGTCCAACTGTTGTCTCTCTTCCCTCCTCTCTTCCTACGTCATTTTCTGGCATAATGGCACATTTACAATCCATATATGCAATTCTTATGTCACCAATGAGCATCACAGGAGTTACTATACTAACACACCTCTGTTGTAACCCAGATGCTTGGCCAGAGTTTCCCTAGGTCACAGGAAGAGGCTCCTAAACACTGTCACTGTACGATTTCCAATCAAATGCAGGATCACCAACTTCTCTCAATAAATAAATTTTATCTTACAAAAGGTTCCAGTGTAGCTTTAGATTCTGAAGATAAATAAAAGAAAATCTTTCAACATTAAGATTGGCCCTTTACTGAAACAGCAAGATTGACAAGATTACAAATTTAAATCATTTAGAAAAGTAATATTCAAAGCAGAGGAAGAAGTAGTCTCTGGTTAGTTGCGTCCTCCAGAGCGAAGCACAGAGGAGACGAAGGTACAGTCACTGTGTACATACCTACACACTGTATGTGTGTGACAGACACATGCCCACTGTTCTGGAAAAGTGACGGTATTACTCTAGGTCACAGTCAGCCTCTGTTTCCTCACCTGCTCTTACTGGAGGGGGTCTTCCTCACACTTCTAATGAATTTGTCATCTCAGGTCATGGAAAAATGACAAGACCACACTGCTATGAGCTTAGCTTTTTGTCTAAACTGCATTAGACTTCCTTTATATTGCAACAGAAAAAGATTTAAGAGAATCTCTCTGGGTTGTCGAACCTCACTCCCTTTGGTACTTGCAGAAGTTTAACATGAAATAAATAAAATTAGCATGCTGTCAGGGCAAGTTGTTTTACAAACACAAGTGTTTTGATTTAAATACTAAGGCCTCCACATTCATTCAAGGATTAAATACTTAAACAGGGGGCTTAGTGAAAGGATAGAGCTCATTCGCCTTCTAGTTTTCAAACCCTGACATGGCAAGAAGACCATGATGAGAACACTGGCTCTTTCTTCCTCCCTCGAAGGCTGCACATTAATGAGGGCTGAACAGCAAGTGTAACTCCAAACAAGTGCCTGAAATAATGGTTAGTCAATAGTATTTCCTCATCTTTCAATAGCATCCAGATTCAAAGGTTTTCTCTAAAATAAAAGACTGGTGAGTTCAGACACTGCAATACCAGGTGGCATTCCAAGACATTACAGCAGTCTGTCAGGGTCTTGATTAAAACTGAAGTCACACACAAGAGACAGGTGATCAGAAGGGTAATTGAATGAGGGCAGCCTGTTGGGCCCAATTTGCTCTTCAGTCAGCAAGCCCAGGGCTGAGTTCACATTCAAGGCATGCTGGGAATACCAGATATAGTCCAGTGTGTGCCGGCACTCTCCAGAGGGCCGGATCTTCCAGGTGGTGTAAGGGGGCTCTGACTGTCCATCGGGGCTCAGCAGCTTGTATGCACTGTTTAAATTGAGGCTGGAGTTGGAAAACTCCCTGTAGACCTCCTCAGTTGGCTCTGCATTGAAGTCTCCACAGACAATCAGGGGGATCTTCGCTCCTTGGGTGATGTTCTTCAGGTTCTGGAGGAGGTCGCAGCCCTGAGCGGAGCGGAACCTCTCCCAGCCCGTGCGGGCTTTCAGGTGGGTGACGGCGATGCAGAAGAGTCTCCCAGTTTCGTGGCACTTCAGCGTCTGAGCGATGGCCACCTGGTTGGTCTTCAGCTTCATGGCCGTCAGCCGGATGTTGTTACTGTTGATGAGCTCAAAGCGCTCCTTGAGGAAGAACATGGCGCAGCCGTCTGGCCCGTTGTTACGCTCCACATCCAAGCATGGTGACCATGGCTTTGGGAAGAAAGTGCACTGGTAGCCCAGGCGGCTGAGGAGCGGCTCAAAGGTGTCAAAGTAGTGGTCAACTTCCTGAAGGCACAAGATGTCAGGCCTGTACGCAAGGATTTCCTCCAGGATGAGGCACTTCCTCTCCTCCCATTTCAGAGCTTCCATGGGGCACTGAACAAAGTTGTCTTTGCCTTCCCCGAGAGCTGGAATTAGCAGGGAGGGGGGACAAAAAACCAAAAAGTTACTGATAGCTGAAACAGCCTGTCATCCTCCAGGTTTTATCAGTTTCCATGCAGGTCATGGGTCTTTCAGGAGTAGCTGGTGACTTTAAGGGTACCAGATTTGCCAATGGGTGTGAGAACCCCTTCTCAAGTCACTGGAGTCACTCCAAAAAAGTTAAGTTCCTTTTACAGATACAAGTAAAAGTTTTCTTCCCCTCTGCCCACTACACAAGGGCAAGTACTTCCACATGTGGCTGCTGCAGCTTAAGCCAAAATAAAATGAAGTGGGTTAAAAGTGACTTAACTGCAAAAGGTTAACGCAGTCCCTATGACGGGAATTTCCCACTCCAAAAGATTTTAAGATGAGGCTGTTGCACAAGTCCATTTACAGTCTTGATTCAAAACTACCAGTTAAAATTATTTTTAAACATTAAGAATTCCCATAGCAGATCTGAATTTCTGGATAGTTCACCAATAAGGTCATCAGAAACTGAAGAGACACTTTACAAATAAAACTTACAAAAAGGGTGAGTCTCCTCTGGGGTTAACAACCATCTAAAACTGATGGGTCACAGCTTTTAGAATACACTTTGTTCAGTTAGGACAGGAATTCAGGGCTACCTTTGGCATCAGAGTTGCAAGGAGAGACCTTTTTTCCTTTCCTATGGGACAGAAGGAAAGCCACTATTTCAAGTGCTCAAAATATGCCCCCTGGCCCTCAGTCAGTTGTATCTCATGTAGTACACTCCTCTCCCTTTGCTCTGCCAGGGTTTTCATTGCTGCATTTGGTCTCAAGGTCATACCTTGAGCTCACAAGCATCTCCTACCTTGGGCAAGGATGTTCCACTGCATGACCCGGATAGGGCGGTGGTTACTGGCAGTATTTTTCAGCAGGTTCACGAAGTTCCTCTGAAACCGGGGCGGCCGCTTCTGCAGAACAATCTGACATTCCTCCAGCAAATCCTTGGGGTCTAAAGGATCCAGCCGTGCTGAGTCCAGCTGCTCCAGGCAGTCCTGGTGCTGGGACACGGTGCCACTGCTCAGTGTCTTGGCAAGCACACTGTAGAGCCGGCTGGTGCTGTTTCCCATGGAACACACTACAAGGGAAAAACTGCTGTTAGAGCTGGTCCACCACAACTCTTCTCATCACTTGGGTGCCTTGTTGCAGTGCCAGCCATTGGTGGTTTGTGCAGGAGCCTGTTCATGAGTCAGACAAAATAAGAAGGATGCAGAGATAGGGTTAGTGTGGATACCGAAATGCTGCTAGCAGATGAATTTTCCAGCTTCTTGCATTAATTTTTTGAGAACCTTTCCTTTCTCATGAAAGATATGAAAACAGTAAGATAGTTTATGCAGATGATAGTCACATCTGGTGTTTTGCTACGTTCTGTTTATGGTACACTGAGAAATGTTTTACCGTGGATGTGATAGAACCTAAACCAATCACACTAGGAGGTGTGTGAACATTGTCCAATCGCTTTATGGAACTAGACTATATAAAAATGATTGTAAAATTAATAAATAAATCATTCTTTCGCTGGATTTGTGTGTTGCTACATCTCTCCGTTCCTGGCTCTACAGCAACAGGTTAGTCCTGTTCAGTCTCATGTTCTGCCTGTCATCAGGGGCTGCAGCTGGCAAATAGCCTGGTTTAAGACAACATGCTGCTGTCTTCTAAGGCAATAAAGAAGTCTTTCTTTACCAGAATAGCAGGGCTAAGATTAACTGCACAAGTTGTAGAAAACACAATATAGCATACTTTTTCCCTGTTCACAGAGGAGAGAGCCCAGCAGGTGGGCAAATGCTGCCTGCTCCTTATTTCACATGCAGCATTTGCTGATGGACATGGCACTCTGTATGGCCTGGTACCCTCTGCCTATCTAAGATGCCTCCAGGCTGCAGACTACGACCTGCAGGACAGCCAGCAGGGTGACTCATTCCCTCAGGTTAATATTTAATAGGAATCTCTGATCACAGTTCCATTTATCCCCAAAGCAGTAGCGTTGTCATGATCATGAAGCAGCCAGATGCTTCTGCTGGCTTAGACCTTGGGATGTGGAATGGAGAAGGCAGTGTCTCCAGCTCCCCTTCACATCCCTATGTTCATTCCCCTCACCCCCCCTTTCTCCCTTTATCTCCTCACTTCTTTGTGCTGCACCCCAGCTCAGCAGTTTCCAGCACTCCCTGCAGTCCTCCCTGCACCCCAGCCACCTCCTGTTCCTTTGGCCATCTTACCCACATGACCTGCACACAAGCTGCTGTCCCCAGCTCTCTCTGCTAATGCAGCTGGCCTCACCAAGCCCTGTGTCTCCTACAGGGAGGTCCCCCCATCCCACATGGGGTCACAGCTGCCATGGGACAGGGGTGCATGTGTGTCCCTGCTCTGTTTTTTGCCCTTTGGCTTATGCACAGTTTGTGGTATTTCTACACTGTGTGTGCCGCAAGAGCTCTCCAACCCTTTCTCAGGGAGAGGGCTTTGCTCCTTCAAACACAGGCAGGAAGGGCAGTGCTTGCACCACAGCAACTTGCATAAGAGGCAATGCTGACTGAGTTTTGTTGCTGTCTCAACTTAATTATTTACTCTGAATGCCTTTTGCAAAGGAAATCTTAAGCAAAAAAACTTCAGTGTTGCACTGCTGTTGACCCACAGAGGTTTTTAAGTAAGTTTATTTGTACATTTGAGTTACTTAAAAAAGGAAGAGGATGAAATTGTCATCTTGTGCTCACATCTTGCGGCAGATTTGGGGTGCTACCCAACACACCTGCATGTTCAGACTGAACTACCACACTACCAACCGTAAGAGCTGGTGACAGATGTACAATAATGACAGGCAAGAGGGGCAGGCAGGAAGATGGATACCCTAACAGTTCAATAAACATATTCAGGAGGAAAAGAAAGACACTGCAGTATAAGCCTCATGTTCTTGTATTTAGGAAAATGGATACTTTTAAAAGACACTAAAAACTACTTGCTTTAATGTGTGTTTCACATGTGTAAGCCCATGGAACAGTTCTAAGAAAGTTGTGAAGCGGGAATTTAGATTAGACATAGGATGTTCCTCCTCATCTCCATCCTTTTAGTTAAAGTACTAGGAGTTCCTCAGACTGAGATGTGGTCTTGAGCTCACACACACAAATGTCTTTCTCGGGAAGCTATGTGCAGTGTTTCAGTTTCTGCAGTCTTTCTCAGTTTACAATTCTTCTCAAGAAGCCAAGTACTGCTGAGGTAGAAGAAACGGCATTTAATAGTGAGGGAAAACACAAAATCCCTAAGCTGGACCCTGACACAGCTGTAAGGGGATAGGGAGCAGGAATGAAAGCACGCTCTATGCTGGATACAGAAGGGTGCAGTTTACACACAACCAGAGCTGCCAGGCAGCCATGCAGAAACCCAAAGAAATCAATAGAGCTTTTAATAGAAGCTCCACAGGGAGCCACTCACCTATTTTTAGGGTAGGTACAACCCATAGCTAAGTGCTGCAACTGGAGATAAGCACACAGTGTTTTCTGCTGCATCAGAGGTGCTTGCAGCAGCTGAGTACAGCCCCTGCCATGCCATGGATGAACATGGCTCATGTGGGGCTCTCCAAAGGAATACGGGGAAATAATTACCCTCCAAGAAGCCATTAGCAAGACTTAGACTGCCTGTGGCTTGACCTGAGTCAGAGGGATGATGTTGAAAGGGACAAGGTAGGTGTAACACAGCTGGAGTCAAAGGTCTGTTGGCAAAGCCCTGAGCAGCTTACAGCTGTTACAGCAGGACCAAGGCTAAGTTCAGCCTCCACCTGACAAGCTGCAAACAAAGCCAGAGTATTGTCTAAATCTCATCACCCCTGGGATCTTGGGGTATCCAGTTCTTTATGGGGCATAAAGCATCGCCTAACCTGTGCTATGGCCCAGAACTGATCTGACAGCTTTTAAAGTCAGTCATGTCTCAGGAAGGAAAAAGAGCTTCAGTCTGCTTTTGAGGACCCAGAGAAGATTGTGTGAAGGAGTGTCTGGACTGTAAATTAAGCACTTTCAGTCCTGGTATAGGTGGCTTGAAAGCTCTTGGCTGAAGGAGGGGGCTCCTTGGGAAGATTCCAGCTTAAGATGACTGCTGATCTGCAGAGGTTCTTTGTCCCCAAAGTGCTGAAATCACGACAGCACAGACTGAGGTGTTCTGCAGAACAGGGGTCAGACCAACAATCTGAACATGAAAACTCCAAACACAAAATCCATTTTGTTATTTCTGCAATGCTGAACCATGTCCACAGCAGTCTAGCTGTACAATACAAGGTCACCACTTCAAAATCTTAGAGTGCAAGTTAAGTGACTTGTAACTTGCTGGGATAATGTGTGCTGCCAGTGCTGTGACACTGTGGTGCTGGTGCAGGCAGAGGAACAAGCAGACTCCTGAGCTTGCACTGTAGCAGTGGGTAGTGAACATGAAAGTGATTCTCTTGGTGTGATGTAACAGGGAACAATCGACTCAACAATTACTATTCAAGGTGCTTAAAATCAAAAAGTTCCTTCCTCTCAGCAAGGGTGGTACCTCAGCATAGTAAGGGCAAGGGAAGAATTCAAACTGTGAATTACATGTAAGAACAGGGTGTAAAGTTGGAAGGTTTCTTGCATCATCCAGCACAGAAGAGATTAACTTCTAGGATCTCAGGCAACAAGCCATCAGAGACTTTATTTTAAGGACTTTGCTTCAGAGATGAGGGCTGCAGAAGGGTATTGGGCCCTGACCTTTTAGGTAAGGTGAACAACATTCTCATTTCCCTTCCTTTCAGGTCATACCTCCCAGCACCACTTTCAGCCAGAAGCCCTACCTCATTTATCACAGGGCTTTCCCGGCCCGGTGAATGGCTTCACATACCTGCAGTCTGGCCTTGAGTTGCATCAGCCTCCACAGCCCCAGGGGCTAGCAGCAGCTAGAGATGCCTTCCCTGGAACCCCAGTTCTAGGAACAACTTGACAGGTGCCATCCCCATGTGACAAATTCTATGCTACAAGGTATCATACTACATGTACAGCCTTGTTTGGGACAGCAATGAGAGTTCGTCAGAGCAAGGCAGAAGCTACCTGTTCTCAACAGGCAACACCAGAAAGAAGAGGGGACCTCAAATCCTACCTCCAGTAATATAGAGAATCAGTACTTGGCACAAGCTCTGGAAACCTTTATCCTCATGAGTGCTTTACTAATCACGAGCCCGATTCTGCCAGCTCTCAGATGCTCCTCTTCCCTGTAGTGCCATGAAGCTTCAATCCTGCCATATGGCATTACTGGCCTGGCTTCAACAGGAGGAATGGAAGCACCCTGCCCCACCCTGGCTTTTACAGCCCTCCTCTAACAGCACCAACAGGGAATGAACTCACTTCACCTCAACCCCAGCTGAAGGCAGTAGGGGAAAATGGATCTCCTGAATGCCAGGTATGTAATACAGCCTCAAACATATCACCCAGAAAAGCTGTGGCTACTCTATAGTTGGAAGTGTCCAAGCCCAGCTTGGATAGGGCTTTAAGCAACCTGGTCTAGTGAGAGGTGTCCCTGACCATTGAGGGAGGGTTGGAACCAAATGACCTTTAAGGTCTTGTCCAACCTAAACCATTCAGTGATAAAGAGTTGGGCTTATTACCTCTCCCACCAGCAACAGTCTGGAGCAATGGTGGCTGCTACCCTGCTGCCCCAGCTATCAGCAGGAATGGCTCCGGGTGAGCATTGTGAGCCATGGCCAGAGTCAACAGAGATGGCTTAAGGCTGGATCCGACCGCAGGGCTCCGGTCAGTGCATCATTGCCCTGATCCAGGTCTGACCACAGTCAGAGGGCAGGGTGTGGGGCACACGCCAAGGTGGTGTCCGCACAGCCACACAAGGGCATCTGGGCACTTTCCAAGTCTCATGTGGGGAATGAAGAACGGGGTGTAATTATTTAACGGTACAGGCAAGTAAGGACCTGATGGCTACTGCTGCCTGCCGGAGGGTAACCTGGGCTGTTCCCACACACTGTCTTGAGTGAAAAGACCCCACTGTGAGTCAAGCCCATCCTACACAAGGTGCAACGCTAAAGAGAACAACTCAGCTACCCGAGAGCATGCTCCTGACAGCGTTACGTGGACACTGACCCTCTGGCTCACCAGACAAGTCACCCCACCGATACCTGGGTTTACTCCAAGCACCCAGCCTACGTGTGGGGGCAGAGGGTGCCCTATCCCTCAGATGAAGGACACCGAATCAGAAACCCCTGAAGTTCCGGCGGGCTGTCCGGCAGCGCCTGTCGCTATGCTGCGGGGTGTTGCCCGCTCACACCGGATGGGCGAACGCTACGGCCGCTGCCTTAAAACCCAAGGGCCGGTCCAGTCCCGAAGAGGTGGCTGGCAAAGGGACAAGGGACACGCTGATGTGGGCAGGACAGTCCAGATCCTGCTCCGACAACAGCAGACCAGCACCAGCCGCCCGGTGACCGGGGCCGCCCGGCTGTGACCCCGCGCGGTTTCCGGGGCGGCTCCGCACCCTCCTCGGTCAGTACCCACCTGTGCGAGCCGGCGCCCCCGGGGCGTGCGGGCCGCCCGCTGCTGCCCGCGCGGCGGCGGGGCCGAGGGGCGGTGAGTGGGAGCGGGGCCGCGGCAGCGGCAGGCGGGAGGCCGAGGCGGCGGCGGGAGCACAGCAGAGGGCGGGCAGCGCCGAGCAGAGGCAGCGCGCGGGGCTCTGGTACATGCTCCCGGCGGGACGGAGCAGGACCAGCGGGGATCGGCCGGAATCAGTCGCGCAGCTGCTCTCGCGCCCGCCCGGCGGCCGCGCTTATAGAGGCGGCGGCGCCCCGCGC
>VZTE01001040.1:28964-43841 GCA_013397775.1 Eulacestoma nigropectus
CCCGCACTCGGAGGGGAGAGACAGGTACAAAGTCCCCCGGCACCGCCGCCCGCACATCGAGCCCGCCCACGGGGAGCAGCGGGGTGGCGCTTCCCGCGACCATCACGCGGCTCCCGCTGCCGCAGTAGGAAGAAGGCGCCCCGTGGCCGCTCCCACGTCCCCTACCCCACCGTGAAGTGGTCTGGCCCGAAGGAGGTTTCTCGCCGGTGATGCCGGCAAGGGGCGCCTTCTGCTCCCACAGACGTCACGGCACAGTGGCCGCCCAGCCCCGCCCCGCCGGGGACAGAGTGGGAGGCCCGTACGCACAGGCCTTTGCACTGCTAGGGAGAGGCACTGGGCTGCCTCGCCGAGTCCCTGGCATCACCCTCCCCACGCCCGCCACGTCCCCGTGAACCACGTGGAGAGAAGGACACTCTTCCAGCGCAGCATCCCGCACGTGCCATCCCCTGTGGGAGCCTACGAGGCGCTAGGCTGGGGGAAAACAGTGGAGCGACCCTTGATAAGGGGGGTCTGGGTCCCAAAGCAGGGAGCTGGGGCCCCCTCTGTTAGGTGCTCTTGTTTCTTGTTCCCCCCTGCCTTGCCTGTCCTCTTTGCTCCGGCGCCTTGTGTCAGGCCAGAGGGGCCAAGGGCAGACCGAAATTCCTCTGCTGAAATTAGGGCAGTGCCTGCAGCTAGTCTGAACAGGTTTCCTTCTGAAAAAATACTGACTTTTTTTTTTTTCCCAGAAATACTGAATTTTTTATGTGTTTGACAAACCACCAAAGGGGTCTGGGGGAGGCAGATGCCTTTTGTGAGGGATGTTGCTGCAGGAACTAGGACAAGCTGGCAGCATGGCATTAGACCTGGGTCTGCTTAAACGGCCCTGGTTCATCCCTCTTTCTCAGGCTTTCCTTTGCCGGAAAGATGGCATTAGGGCACAGCAGCTGATCCCTGCATTCCCTGTGCTTTGGTGTTCTGGTGCCTGCTGTCAAGGTTTTATTTTTCCAGCTTGCTGCCTAGTAGGCTTAGGGTGGTTATAGCCATCCTCTGGAGACAAGAGAGAACAGTAGAATCATTTAGGTGGGAAAAGACCTCCAGGATCATCAGGGTGGAAGGTTTTGTTTGGGTGCTGGGGGCGTCCTTCTCTTGGTGGGCTCCCAAGCCCAGCAGCCCACTGCACCAACCATGCAACAGGATGGGGGACACCCAGGAAAAGGGGCACTGGGGAGGCTGAGGATGCTTCTAGTCCTGTCACATTAACCAGATGGAGCCCACAACCCACCTCTGCCACTGCCAGACAGTTCAAGAACTGATCAATATGAATGGTGATCCTCGAAAGTATGGTGCAAGCATTAAAAAAGACCATTTCAGAGCAACCTCAGAAGAGTTGTCTCAATTCAGCAGCATCACAGGCTGGGCTCCACTGCCAAGCAGAAGTCAGGTTTTGGAGAGGATCTTACCTCTATTCTTTGTGCTGTCAGGATGAATTACCTGCAGGCTGCCTGTGTGGGGTGACATGTGACCTCGTTCTAAGCTGCAAGCGAAGGGGATTTCACAGCCTCCCTGAGCTCCTAGAAAACTCTGTCTGGGTTTTTTTTTTTTTTTTGATACATATGTAGGCATGCCTCTGGGTACAGGAGGAAGGGAGTTCTCACCTCTCCAGGGACTAAATTGGCCTCCAAGGCTGGAAGCAAATGCAGGGTGCCATCAGAAAGATGGGACTTGTCTTCTCCACTGGCATGTCTTGAGAGCTCTGACTTTCTAGGTGCTTATCTTTCCTAAGCATAACAGCTGATCCTGCTTTCCCCAGTGAAGGAAGTGCATCTTGGCTTGGGCAACATTGGTTGCTCCCTGTCCTTGTTTTAGCAGTCTTCTAATCTACTTGCAGACTTGCAGACTTTCATGGGCCTGGTCTTTCTTTTATTTTCCCCCTATAAAAAATAAACATGCTTCTTTCACATCATGTCTTCTAAATTTTTTCTTATTGCTCTCTCCTCAAGCCTCTCCTTGCCCCAGCTCTTCCACACTGTCTCCTGCATACAGCCCACCAGAAATTTGCTCGTCTTTCTTTGTGTTACTCTCTATTACAGCTGCATTTGTCATTGTCAGGTCATTTCTCACCACAAGGTTCATAGTGCAAGGAACTTTCCTTCCCCTTTGAAGGCAGCTGTATTGTTTGTCTTTCTTTCATCACCTGGTACCACTCTTCTTGCCTGGATTTTGGAAGGCACTTGTTAGGGGTTCAGACACAACTTGGGGGAATATCTAGAGTCTTCTGGGATGATGGAGGTACCAGTTAGCTTTTCTTTCTGTCCCTCCTCTTCTTGCTTTTCTTCCTTGCTTCAGACTTTTCTGTCTCATTTCTAGAGCTAGGTTTGATCCCTTGTACCATTTTGATGCTTTGGACCCTCTTGGCGCTGACTGATTTCATCCCAATTTCATCCCTGGAGGCTTGTGCTAATTCTGTTATTCTCATCTGTAATTTTACCTATGTCTCTTCGTTCCTCATTTCCTTTTTGATTATCAAAGCATAGATGGTGGTAGGTGGGCTCACAAGCCCTCTACTGATGGTATTTTTCTCTCGACGCTGCTTTTCTCTTCAAAAAGACATATAGAGCAGCTGCAATTTCAAAGGTGGGTCCTAGATCTTGGTGCTTAAACTTACACCTGGATGTGTGTAGGCTCATCTAGCCCTCCCTAAGCAAAATACTCTAATGTAAATGCTTTTAAACAAAGTAAAAACCCCGAGAAAGATAATTAAACAACAGGTAGGTAATTAGTACCCCACTGACTTTTTCAGTTTTGTTTTCTGTAAAATTAAGTAGCCTGGCCTCGGTAGAGAATGCTGGGAACATGGGGGAGAAGCAGCTGGAGAGCCTGGGTGGGTGTGGTGGTGCATTCCCCCCACCTTTCCAGGCTGCAGTGTGATCTGAGAAAATACTTGTTAGGTCTTCTCCTTGAAAACACTGCCTGGACTCAGTTCTTTCTGAGCTTATCAAAAACCACTGTCTGCTCTCAGGAACTCCTTAATGAGCTTCTGTTTTTCTCATGACCAGCCTTGGAAAATATTTCTCTGGCCTGAATGGCATAACATTCCTGTTCTCACACTTTCAAAGAAAGTGCTGACCCAAACTGTGGCTAGGCTGAAACACTGTTATGACTAAAACCCACTCTCTTGCAACCCTATAAACAGCAGTCCAAGATGGGGCCCCTTAAGCTCTCCTGGGACCACAGCGGGCCTGCGACCAGCAATCTCCCTCTGAGTGGGACGCCTTTCAGAGCCAGCAAACCTGAGGGTTTGCTATATCTGGAGGATTGCCAAACCACAACGCATCCTGGGCCGATACCCTCACTCCTCAAGGCCTGATCGTTCACCTGTTGGGAGATGCAAAAACATCTGAAGTGAGTATTTTCACTGACCTCTGAGGGAAATTTTTCCACAGGTACCTTATCTTGCACTGACTGTTTCTGTCTGTGTGCATACCCTTTGTGCATATGCTATAGCAAGTCTGGAAGTTAGGTTAAGTTATAGTTATAATTTAGGCTAAATGCTGTTAAGTGTCATTTTTCTGTTAGATTGTTAAGGTTAAGATATAAATTAAGGTATAAGTTAAAGTACTGTTAAGTTTAAGTTTTGTTAAGCTTTAGGCCGCATTTCTTTTTATCCTTGTTTACACTCTCTTTACACACAGACACACACATACCTAGGTAGTTTCAATTCAATTCTGTTTTGATTGCTTGGATTTCATTTGGTTTTGTTGTTGCTTGCTTTCCCCTTGTGATGCCTTAGTTGCCTTTTGTAAGTAGAGTGAATATTGCCAAAGAATCTGCTGTGCTTTGTAGTTTAATATTAAATCTGACTTTTGCTCCTACTCTTGCTGGTGATTTTTTTAATGATCTCAAGCACACTCATTCAGGACAGAGGGAAAAGGCTGGAACCTGGATTTCTCTGCTTTCAAGTACGTGAACCACTCCTTGAAGATCTCTCAGCTCTGATTAATATCCTTTCCACTTTAAATACGCATAGAAGAGACAGAGGCTTGACTGCCATGCAAGACTGGGAGCCCTGGTTCCTTGCTGGGCTCTGGACCTGACTGGGCTTGTCTGCTCTCAAGTCTGGGCACCCTTATCAGAAGGGCACACTTGTGACTAAGAGTTTATTTCTATGCTTGTTGTGCATGAACCTCTGTAACCAGCTTTTTTCCCCCCTTCCAGAAGACCTTCTGGAAGGAGAGAGTGGTTGGTGATCCAAGGAATCCGTAAACTGTCCCAATGGCCTTGCCATTTCTGGCAGGATTTGGCAAAGAAAATCCCTGACAGTAGTGGCCAAGGGGGATAGGTAGCCTGGGTTTTGCTGCTGACAAATTAGAGGCTTGGTGACAGGGAAGCTGCTGGCTTTGTGTCCTGATCAGGAGGTGAGGCAGCTGGGCCCATCTCTGAGCTCCAAGTCCTCGGCTCCTGTCAGGCATTTGCTGGCATTCAGGTGCATCTTATCCTGATGGCTCTGTTCCACCCTCGTTCCCCATGGAAAAACCCTTGAGTTTTCCCCAGAGCTGGCTGCTCAACTTCCTCACCTCCTCTTCCAGCAGATTTCTTGGAGCTGCCCACCACCTAGCAAGCTCAGCAGTCCTTAAGTATCGAATGAGTGGCAGTGCAATATGTTTGTTACTCATTTTATTTCTCTGATGACTCGAGTAGTTGGGTTTAGGCCAAACCACCTCATCATGTGATCTCCAAGGAGGAAGGACAGAAGGTTTCCTGCTTCCTGCTGTACTGCATGTGGTTCTCTCTGCTCTTTTGAGCGTTGGCTTTCCTTAGCCATGTGTGCCCATGCTTGCATGACAATAACGAAGGCATCTGTGAAAGAAAAAAAGTTGCTGAGGATGCATGAAGCTGTTTTCCACGCATACCGCTCTGTTCCCAGGATTGGGAAGAGTGGTGATTTAGCTCCAAAATGTGAATCAGTGTTTGCTTGGCATTCCTTGGGGGTGATTCAAAAGCCCTATTAGTCTTCTGTAAAATCCTTCTGAAAATACACAAAAGATACAATTAATTTTAGGTACATGTGACTTAGTGAAAAGATAAAAGTTTCTTCAGGAATTGATCTCAGCTATCCCATGTGCATCTGACTGATGTTTCCACAAGCTGGGAACAATGAGCAAATGGAGAGAAGGGGTCCAGGTCAAAGGGTGCATAGGCTGTGAGAAATGCTTTTTTCTTAGTTTTTTGACTTATTCTTACCCTGGAGATGCTGATGTTTCAAATATCCTGCCCAGACTGTTAATCCTTTTCCAATGCTGTGGAAATCTCAGAACCAGCAGGCTGTTGTTATTGAAAAATACGGCTTTGACTGAAGTTTTTCCAGCATCTAATAAAAGCAATGATGTCCTCAAACTCCACTTCCTTGGGATTAGTAATGATCTGAGGATAATGATCCTTCCACCTCCTTAGTCAGTTCCTCCCAACTGGTCATCCCTGTGTCAGGAAAGCATTTGTGCTGTGTTTGGTACTGCTGCTCTAACTGCCAACATTTTCAGCTTGGAAAAGCATGCTCTGAAAGGAAAGTACCATCTCTGGGGAGATGGGCAGCAATTACCAGAGTGTCACAGTGGATTAACAGGAGAAAGCCTGTGGCAGTTTGATTCTGCGCAGCACGGATGGCTGTGAGCATGGTGGGTTTGAACTTCCTGGTGCACACACATCCCAACACCTGATTTCTCCCATGAGCAATGCCATCACCTGGATTGCTGGATGCTTTCCTGTGGGATGCCTTGTGCCCCCCAGGATGTCCTTTTCCCCTGTCATGTCACCAGGAGCCCTTCACCTCCCCACTGTCAACCTGCTGCGGGGCTTCCTCCCTCCCTGGGCAGCAGTCTGGGAGTGCTTGCCTGCTCTCCTCTCCCTGCCTCGCCTTGCTTTTGGGTACCTGGGAAGAAGCTGTGAGCCAGGACTAGTGGCAAACATGGGGATCATGGTAGGTTTGAGGGAGGCTGCCCTGAAACGGGTTCACCTGAGGTGAAGTAGGGCAGAGATTTAGGTGTTTAAAACAGGCGGCATTGCCATAGATAGCTGAGATAGCTTTCCAAAGCACTCAGCTCTTATTTTTCAAGCATTTCAGTCACTAAAGCATTTCACAAAGTGGAGCTCTGCCACTTGAACCCAGTATCTGTCTTGCTGAGAAATGAGTAACAGCAAGTCTGGGTAGCAGACGGTAAAGTGTTCCAGGCAGTTAAGGAAGAGGGAATGATAGTGACACTTCTGACATCTTGTTAAAGAAACATGCATGTCACCTCATCTCAGATATGAATATACACTACAGTGGAGATGATTAAATAGAGCACTTCATATATAGAAATAGGTGTCTGTCTAAGAGGTGTCTGCCTTTGGAATCAAAATTTCCAAGACTTCTACATGAGGCTGCCCCACTTTGTCTTGACTTGCTCAGTACCTCTCTGAATCTACTTTCTGACACTTCGTACTTTTTGGAATACTTATTTATGCTCCAAGGACCTGTTATATGCCTTTTGTGGGCAAAGCCATTTTATTTTCCTTCTATGTGTGTTAGTGACTTTGAAGGGAACTAGCAAATAGCTCTCCTTGGAGCCACTTGTCCTGCAATGCTCACCTGTATCTGAACAAGGGGAGGATCCTTCATTTCCATTTAGCACATTTAGCAAACATTTCCATTCAGCCATTATTCTGCCTTTTGAGAGACAGAAATGGACACATTATCCCTTTAGGATGATGATGTGACGTATTTGTAGCTTTTGAACAGCTGTCAGACAGTGACATGATTTTCAGAGGTGCTTAGAAAGGTCAGGCTTGGCAGAGCTACCATTTCCTGACCTGCTGGAAAGACCTGGAACTTAGTGATGCAGGAGTGGTTCATCTGCCTCTGCTCAGAGCCTGAGGCAAACAGGAGGTCGGTGGAGTGAGCGCCGTTGAAAAGCCTGGGATTTGCACAGTCTTTCTAGAGCCCAAATCAGTGGAGGTGCTGCCTCTGTGGAGCTTCTGGTGGTGATGCACTTCCTGGCATACAGGCATGTAGAGGCAGTAGGAGTGGGTCTGGGGCTGCCCAGTAGCACCATTCATTGTCACTGGTCCTCCCTGGTGCCCATTCAGAGGTGATCCGCAAGTGCTGCTCTCTGACACATGCTCCAAGAAGCTGAAGATCCATCCTCCTTTCCAATGACTGCTTTGAGATATTTTAGGGTAAGGTAAGGACAGTCTTCTTGACATAAGCATAATTTTTCCTACATTGCTACTGTCTGGGCTCCTGTTGAAAAGCAAAGTGATGGAGAGCTGTGGTCTGATGTAGGGATGCTGAGGACCCTTGGCTGGACACTGTAATCCTCATGTAAAATGATGCTAATTTTCATCTCCGGAAATAAATGCAACTTCTGTTTTTCATGCTGTATTACCCTGGTTTCATGGTACCTTGGCGCCTCAGTAAAGAAACCTGCCAGTCATCAGTTTCCAGGCAATAAATTTGTAATTGAAGAGGGGCTGGCACAGTGGAGCTGGCAGCCAAGCCCAGGATTGGACTTTCTCCCGGGGTACTCAGTGTCAGCACGCTGGTTGGGATGCATGGAGGTAGGACTGCAGGGAGCTCCCACCTCCTGGTGGCCATCCAGCCCTGGCCGGCACCCAGCTGTGTCTGCGTCACTGGCCCTGCTGGTTGTGCAAGTGCCCTTGTACTGGCATGACTCGCAATGGCTTTCGTAAACCAGCTGGCAGGGCTCTGGGAGGCTTTGCCCTGTACCCCACCTGGACCCTGGCTTTCCCCAGTGGCTTTGCTCAGCTCTGACCAACCTCAGCAGGAGTTGGGAAGCCCAGAATTCAGGCTGGGAAGCTCATGGTGCTGCTGGACACACGAAATTGGAAGGTCCCTTTTGGGCATCTGGTAGAGTTTTGGGCTTCTCGTGCCGTCCGTAGCCACCCTGACCTCTGGGTACCAGGTTGCAAGTGGCTGAGCAGCCCCTGACCCCTCTGCCCTGGTCCAAGCAGTGAATTGGCAAACCTCGAGGTTTTGGTAACTCCCAGCCACAAAGACAAGGTTTGGGAGCTGGCCACTTCCCAGGTGGCCGACTGTGGGAAGAGATGGGATGGAGTTGAGTTACAGGCTGTGGGACAAAGAAGCACATGGCAGCACAAAGAAGCACATGGTGGCACAGAGAGGCTTGTCCCTGCCGGACCCTGGGGGGAGGAGGTGTCACGCGGCAGACCCCTACGGAGAGGAGCTGCCAGCAGCTGACAGACAGGTGAACAGCGCGTGATCACCCCACAGAAGGACATTCAGAAAGGGTGTTGCTGATGTGGCAGCATGGGATAGGTCAGGTAGTGAGTATTGCCATGTAAGGAAATATTTTGCCTTGAAGAAGTGTATAAAACCAGCTCGTTTCTTTTAATAAATGATTCAGATTCCCTGCCGGTCTGGGTCTGTGTTGCAATCACTACAAATGGTGCCCTGCATCAGGGACTAGAGCTGTAGGTGAGCCACAGAGGACATGAGGGCTGGACAGTCCTCATTGGACCCGGCGAAGTCCGTGTTCCAATCACCGACAGCCAGCTGGGCCATGTCCTCTCTCCAGCTGTGTGCCAGAGGGGCTGGTTTGCTGAGGTAATGCAAACAAGTCATGGCAAAGGCAACCTGGGCTGTGCCTAGGTTTATCACCCTGCAAAAATGATCTGCTTATTCGATAGCAAATTCCTCTGAGAATTCCCTACTTGCATTGCATCAAACATAGATTTAATTATGAATAGATTTTTGTCCTTCCAGGGCAGCTTTAAGAGACATGGAAAGGTTCTCTTCCCTCCATGGGTACACCCTGGGGTTTGGGTGAATCTGCTGTTTTCCTCAGAGAACAGCTGAACTCTTTCTGCCTTTACTGTGTTCTAGTTTCTTTTTTTGGAAGAAGTTCTAGTTTCACCTCTATCTCAGGGATATCAGAGGATAGTCCTGAACAGACTTTCAGTAGCTCTAAGTCCAGAAGACAGTTTGCAGAGAAAGTCCAATCCAGAGCTGATCCCTTCAGGGTGAAAGCATTGCTCTGCTTGCCACGGCATGCTTCCTGTCTTCAGAGAGCTGTCAAGGCTGTCTTCTGAATCCATTCACTGCCATGGGTTAGTCTCCTCCAACTTCTCTTCAGCCTGTTTTGGTGCTTTACCACCCCGGGGTTCACTGTGTCACCGCAGCTCAGACCTGGCTTTTGGAGCATGTGCCACCTCCATCTCTTGCTCCTGGGTGTATGGCATGGAGCAGGCAGCCCGTGACTGGCTCTGACTGATGCCAGAGAAGTGCTCCAAGGCAGCAATGGTCTGAAGAAATACTGGTTTTATTATCTCTTGACTGTTTGATGAGTTGCCCAGGGCCCTTCTGAGATCCTGCTGAAATTGTTTAAATAATATTTCATCCTTGGGCTCTCGACATAAAGTAGGGATCCACTCAGTGACTGACAAGATGAGGACAGTGAAAGAGTCATGCAATAGTTCCACAAATGTGATATTAAAACACCCCAAAGATACTTCTGGGGTAATTTCAGGATTTCTGTCTGTTGGATGGACAAGGGGCAGTTTTGAATAACTCATCCTTTACAAGGGAGCAGACACTGCCTTATGAAAGACCCTTCACCTCAAGAAATTAGGACCTTGTTCGATGCTAAATCCATTTTCCCTCCACTGAGCTGAGTCCAGGTCAGCAGGAAGTTCCTCCTGAGATGGACAACAAACCCTGGGGACTAAAATTCATGGTGGGAGGACTGTCCAGGCAACTCAGAGGCAGCTCAGTGACCTAGTCCAGCAGCAAGGCAGCACAGAGCAAACCTGTGAAACAAAAAAACATGCTTGCAAATGCAGTGAAGCTGGAGTGGTTGATCATTAGCGACTCCAGTGAGGCTTGAATGTGTCTCCTGGAGGGGAAAGGCTGTTTCGCAATCCATGACCTATCTGAGCATCCCTCCTGTGGTGCCATTCAAGATCCAAAGTCTAGCAAAGTAAAGGTCTGATTTTCACTCCAACTTGGGGCTTTTAGGGCGCTGTCAATGGGCACCATCCTGGCCTGGTATCAGGATTTAGAAATCCTGGAAGCACTTATTCTTTGTATAGTGCAGGGAAGGCATGTGCAAGAAGAGAAATCCACTCGCCACAACTGACTGAAAGCCTGTCTGGCTGCTGGTGGTAGTCAAGTTCACATTATCACCAAACCTTCTGTAATTGTTATACTGACTTTTCTTGTAAATGTAGGAAATTACCGTTTGGTTGTCCTCATGAAACAGCATGGTTGTACCACTCCCAGTTGTGATAGCCTCTCTCTTCTTTAAGGAAACCTTATCACCTGTGCTGTCACCTTCATTTAAATGGCTGAGAGTCAATATGAAGACCAACTCCATTTCCAGGTTCTGAGATGTTGTGGTTTAGGAATGGTATTCCCCAATTTAATGTTCCCACTGACACACCCCAGACCATGTGCTGCTTGCTCACTTTCCCCCCGCTGCCCCTGCGGTGAAATGGAGAGGAGAATTGAAGGCACAAAAAGCTAAAGATCACAGGTTGAGATAAGAACAATTTACTAGAAACAGCAATGGAAGAAGAAAATTAACAGTAACAACAAAACACTAATAACAGAGTGTATAAGATAGGCAAACTGTTTACATGTGATTGCTCACCACACAATTTAGTGTTCCCCCTGAAACACCCCAGACCACACACTGCTCACTCCCTTCCTCTTCCCTTTGCAGCGGGATGGAGAGAACTGGAAGCACAAAAAATTGAGATAGGAACAATTTGCTAGAAAAAGCAAAGAAATAGGAAAAACAGTAACAACAATACTAATAGCAGAGCATGCAGATAGGTGCACAATTGACATGTGACTGCTCACGATGTAGAATCCAGGGTGATGTGGCCACGCACCACCGAAGAAATGGCGCCACCCTATGACCATGGCATGAGATGGCATCAAATAATTCCAGGGCTATGCCCTTCCTGGCTGCTGCAAAAATTAACCCTGAGACAAGCAGGATAAATGAAATGCCACTGCATCTCCAGGTGTCAAGCAAGGAGCAGAGCTGGCCCTGCTTACAAAAACTCAGCATATATTTATTCCCTCAGCTAGAAAACAGTGGGATTTGACAGAAAAATAAACACAGCCCTCATCTGTTTTAAAGGGAAAAACCCCACAAACTCATATGCCTGATGTTTTCAGGTCATGGATGGGTTTTTCATATGGTTTCGTAGCTTTCAGCATGAACTCTGCATCGCTTTAGTTGAATGGTGTCTGGTCCGAGCTGGCTTAGTGAGCAAAGCACAGCTGGTCTGGCTCCACAGGTACACGTGTAGGTGTATGGCAAAGCAGGGGCTTTTCCAAAACACTTGGATTAGTGAGCACTGCGTCTTTTCCAGCACATTGCCTCCAAATCCTTTAGTGCCTTCCACTGAGATAGATGCTGAACTCCGCAGCAGCTTATTTTTGATTTTAAAAAAAGAGTTACCTATTTATAATAATCAAATATGAGATGATGGTTATGAGTGATGGCATGTTTTATTTGCAATGCCACTTATTTATTGCCTGCAGCACCATCAGTGTCTGCTGTGCTGTGTGCTGCATGTCTTCAGTCTGAGGATGTGGCAATGAATGCCCTGCTGAAGCCACTTGCAGGGAGAGGTGACAATTCCTTGGCTGTGGGTGGTGGGTGCTGGGGCTCTGGGGGGTCTGGGTGGTGGGGTGAGGGGTGCTGGGACCTCACAGCTGTTTATTTTTTCAAATGGCATTTGCTGCAGTTTCTATTTTATGTGTTTTCCAGTTACTGTCCAGTTGTCAGGTAGCTCTGAGACAAAGCTTGGGGCTGCCTTCACTGAGTGCAGGGATCCTGGGCTCATCCTGGAAGTTGGTGGGAAAGCTGGTGCTGCCACCAAGCACTTTGACACAGTGGCAGCTGCAGAGTTACTTGTGGCAGGTATAATTACAAGGACAGGATATACCATTGCCTCCTTCCACACATTGGTGGGCTTCAACTGGTACTTGGCAGCCCCTCCAGCACTCAGAAAAACCCCGTGAGCCCAACCCTGCTTCCAATTTCTACTTTTTTAATCTCAGATAAGTGCAATGTGAGCCCCCTATTTTTGTTGCTTGGTGAATAAATGAGTTTCTGCTGGGTAGTAGTTCAGCCTTGTTTGTGAGAGACCCTTGGTGATTTCCCTTCCAGCATTTTCCAACCCTGAGTGCAGAGCAGAAAGCATTTGTGGTGTGTCACTTCTTGTTTTCCTGTGACTTGGCTAATATACACCAGCAAGAGGGTGAGCAGGTCTCATGGTCCCTTTGATGTCCTGACACTTGCATACTGTGAAGTTTGGAAATAGTCAACACCGCTACCCAAATGCAAACCTACTAAGCCGTCCTATCCCTTCAGTATGGCCTCGGATGGGACTTCTGGCCTTGGATTGCATCCCTGAGCATATTTGATGTAATTGATTTCTTCAGCAACTCAGCTTCTCCCATGGTGGAATGATCATAGAATCATGGCATTGTTTGTCTTGGAAGGAACATTAAAGATCATCTAGTTCCAACACCTTCTGCTAGACCAGGCTGCTCAAAGCCCCATCCAACCTGGGGTGGGGGACAGGTACCAAAACCCTCAGTGTGACACTGGCAGACTTAGCAAGGAGGTGTGTTGTCCTTTATATTTTTGTTTACTAGGATGCAAGGAAAATCCTTTATCTAATGCAAACTCTGTGTCTTTCTAAACTGCATGTAGGGACACAAAGCACTCACGTTGTGTTTTACTACAATTTGTCTCTGTTCTCATAGCAGCTACTTAGCATAATTTTCTATTCCACTTCCACTGGAGTGAAGGAGCCACGAGGGGGACTTTCCACAGTAGTGCAATGAGCCGTGCAATCTCTGAACTTGCCTCTGCTTTCCTCTTATATCTTGGTAAGGGCACAGCAGAGCCACAGGCAGCATCTGTGGGGTGTGAGAATGTGCTCCATGTGAAGAGGGAGCTGAAAGGTGCTGCCAGCACGGGGTTTGATGCCCCGTCTTTCCATAACAGTGTTCTCTTGCACAGGAAATAGACATCAAGAGTACAGGAAACCATGTGATTGCTTGAAATCCTCCTCACCATGGTCTGTAGGGCTCTGCTAAACTGAAAGAGAAATGGAAAGATCAGCTCCATGTCAGCTAAATATCAGTTAATTATGAACGATGTCTCGAAAGACCTGGAGTGAAAATAATGCGTAGGGAGGAAGGCGGCTGCAGACGCAGCCGAAAAACGGCAATTGCTTTTTTCTAATGCATTCAAAGGAAATGGAACAATAGTAATTTTATTTGGAATTTATAATCAAAGGGAAAGTGACCATTTTGATTGGAGATGGAAAATTGCTTGATTATCTTCCCTACACGGGCACAGAAAAAGTGAAGTCTTTTCCCCTGCTGGTGAAGAGAAGGAAAATGTAAAAAAGGAGAAGGAAAGAAAAATGCTGCTTTTGTTTCCACTTTATATTCTGCTACCAACATTAGCAAACAATACTGTTGCTTTTCAGAGCTGTTTTTCCACATATGTGGGGCCTCCCTGGGGAAGCACAGCAAGGCAGAGGCTCCGGCAGCTGCAAATCTGGATGATTTCCTCAATTTTTCCACAATTCTTCAGTTCTGTCTGGCTCCAGTCTGAAAAAGCCCTGAAAAAACAGGGTTGCTTTTTCAGCCTCCTTATCTGTGAAATGAGGTGATCCTGATTTGTTCTGTAGAGGGTGTAGGAAGGTTGAGGATGTTTCTCTTTTTGACATATCCCAAAAAAAACCTATCTCAAAGGTTTTTACTTGTTCAGTTTGGAGAAGGAGGGATGGAAGGTGTGGGCATCAAAAGGAGTGCAAAATGTTAGATCTGGGTGAGAATCTTTTCTGAGCTGGCTCCCATGGATCTGTCTGCCTCTTCCTTATGCTTCTTCATTGATCTGTCAATCCAGTGAATGAAAAGAAAAAGGAGGGAAAACCCCAACCCCACATCTTGACCATTTATGGCAAATAAATTTTATTGCACATTCATAGACTCAGCTGGACTCACCTAGCCAAAATGTGAGGAAACGTTGAGCTTCCCAGTCCCTCTAAGGCAGAATTAATGTAAGAAGCTTTAATTTTTTCAGAGGAGCATGCCCCTCATCCACCAAACTCCCTGGCAGCAGATTGCCTAGAAGGTGAGGAGATGCAAGCACCATAATTTTATGCAACACTTCCAATAGTGCCAATCCTCTGTAAATCATGGAAGTGACATTTTCCCCCAGCCTATGTCTGTGTGTAAGGATGGCCCAGCACGGGTGCCACCCCTTCCTTCATGTATGGAAGACTGATTAAAGATGTTCTTATTTTTTTCCCTTGTCACTGAACTTTCAGGAGCTGTCACCATCTGTGTTAGGCTAGCAAAGCATTCGACAAATAAGCCTGAGTCCTTGCAAACCACCCCAGACTGAGTAGCACGGAGGAGGAAAGAGGGTATTTCTTTTGCAGTGCTCATGTGAGGAGGGAACTGCTGAACCTGCGGGCTGCAGGAGTAGCCCCAAGCACAGGCAAAGAGAGTGGAACTGGTAGTAACACAGCGTTCCTTTAACCAGCTCTTGTTGTGCTTGCCACGTCATCACCCAATATTTGAGCATGATATCTTGTCCAGGAAGTTGCTGAGGGGAGCAGGGGATTCCTGGGCTGTGCTGAGCAGGGAGTGCTCCAGCAGTACCTGGAGATGACTAATCAACAAGGAGAGAGCAGGAAGGAGATAAAGATTTCTCCCAGTATGTTCACTTTGCAATCTGCAGCCTTTTAAACTGTTGTGGTTTGATTTTTTTTTTGAATGCTGCAGCTTGTCTGAGTAGAGCTGGTCATCATGAACCATTAAATGTCTGAAACCAGAAAGGT
>VZTE01001041.1:6750-31567 GCA_013397775.1 Eulacestoma nigropectus
GGGGCGGGGGGGCGCACAGATTGGTGATAGATGGCTGTGTCCCCCGTAACTTCCCCCGCCCCCCCACTTGTGTGGATCACTCGGGGTACTGCCAGAGGGGTCCGACCACCCTCCCTGCCCCAAAATCACAGTTTTCCATCATCTTCGATACCTTGTATGACTCTGTGGTCCCCCACAGGATCATACAGCTCAGTGCTGTGCTGGGTATTTCTAGAAATCCTCATCGAAATCATACAGATTTTTTTCTCCTCCAGTGGTATGTGTCTTTTTGGGTACTGCAAGAGACACCTCCACCCCCACTAGCCCTAGAATCGCATAGATTTTCCTCCCCCAGTAATACACGTCATCCCCACAAAATTGCTGGTTTTCCCCCAATATTGTGGATTATACTACATATTTCCAGAGAGCCACCTCAAAATGAGATAATTTTTTGGTGTTTCTGCAAAGTCAGATGAAGGCTGTCCCAAGCCACTCCGCATCCACAACCCCCCCCCGGGCAGCAGTTTCTGAGTGAGTGATAATTTTGCACAGGAAACAGAAGCAGAAAATGGTGTGAATTCAGGATGAAGGGATGGTTGCTTGTATTTGGTATTTCCTGGCTGTGCTGTGGTCTGCTGATGCTTAAATTTCATTCAGAGGTAGTTTTTGTCTGTTTCTTTGTTAATTACATCCATTCCGAGGATTCTGTTTCAGAAAGGTAAGGGTTTGGCCAGGTTTATCAGTGAGTAGTGTGCTCAGCTCTGGCTCCGTCATTTGCTATGCTCCTCTTTGCTTACCTGCAAACCTTCCACATTTTTGGCGTTTCCAGAGGAGAAGAGATGTTTGGCAGGAGGAGGAACAGAGTAGGAAAATTCAGAAGTCATTTGTGGAGTGGCAGTGATTTTCTCTCCCACTTCCTCAGCTTAGGGGTCACTAGAGCAGAGCCCTCAGGTACTTACCACAGTCTGCAAGTGGCATAGTGTCCATCCAGGTTTACCCCACGCAGCACAAGATGCCAAGGCAGTGGATTATGCTGCATCCAAAGGGCCCTTCATCAGGAGACATTTGTAGGCTTTCCTTTGACTTTCTCTCCACATACCAGGTCATGACTGCCAAGAATCACAGTTGGAAGTTAAAAGTGCAGTCCTTATTGGCCAAAATTGTTTATCCCAGTAGGGATTTTTCAAGTGTAAGGATTTAAAGACCTGATTAGATGTTCTCTGCCCTTGAGGACACCACCCATTGGGGTGTGCAAAAATTAGAGAAGGTACTTGTGTAAGGATTTGTCTAAAGCAAAGCAAAAATGTGTAGGCCCTAGAGAAAGGTCTTATCCAACCTGTTCATTAAATCATTTCCCAGACTACTTGGGGTTTGAAGGTTAGTTTCAACTCTCTTGAAAACAAACATACAATTTTAAGAGCTACATTTTCCTGATTTTTTTTTGTTCCTATGAAAATCAAAACCAAATCCCCACCTGCCTTGACCTTTTGGATTCTGCCATGACATCTGGGCTCAGTTACTTATTGGGCTGTTCAGAAAAACCTGCAAAATATTCCCCTTTCAGCAATTGATTCCAACTTTACTGTTCTATTCCAACAGATAGGAAGGCAGGTTCTACACCAGTACTGAGACTTGGCTCTACAAATGATGTCTCCCTGGTATCATAAGAGGCAATCTTAAAGTGTTTCAATCTAAAAGTGAGTTTCAACAGGTCTCATTACATGAGAAAAGTTATTACACACTATTGCAATCTCACAAAAGAAGAGTAAAAGCAGTGGATTTTTTTCAAAGAGCAGTTTGAATTAGTATTTTTCTCACTAATTCAAAGTCCTTTGCAAAAGCTGTTAATTGCACCATTTTATATTTAAAATATATTTTTTAATTAGTTTAGAGTTTTCTCTCCTGGAAAATGACAAACTTGAAACTGGACCCATATCTTGGAATTGGAGGAATTCTGCATTTTCCATTCTTGGTGCAAACGAAAGTAAGATATAAAATGCATAATCAGAATACTGTCTCCTGAGGAGCACAGATGACTTCAGATCTCTCTAAGCTGCTAAGGAGGATTTTAGAATGGCAGTGCTCCCATCAAAAACCAGAGATGTTCAGGCTGGATATTCACAGTAGTCGCCTCAGGTCTGAACTTCTTAAAACAAATCTGTAAAAGCCCAATGTCAGCACAACCAGCTTGGTTCAGCCTGCTGTGGTACAACATGTACAATGACCCATTTTTCCTGGAGTGAGAAATCAATCATTGCATCGTCACACATCAGTTTAGGAGCTGTGGTGGCGGAAGTAGCTTTGTTTCGCATTAGCAATTTGGGTGGGCAGAGAAATGGAAAGGTGGGTGATGGAGATGCAGAGAACAAAATTAAACACAGTTAAACGAGAATCTGTTTCCTGTATGCAGTATCTCTGTACCCAAGGCACACTGTCTATCAACAATACACAGGTACAAATTGGCCTGCAGACGGATCTTTAACTACCCAAACACAGCAAACTGCATTAGCAGGATGCTGCTCTGCTGGGCTGGGGCCGCCTGAACAGTCAGGCCACATTAGATAGGACAGCTGATTCCTCCCAGTGATTGAAGTACTGTGGCGTGATTAAAATAACTGCTACTGTATGAAGAGATTGAAAGGGGACATTATAAATCAGTGCAGCTAAACCAGACCAATGGGTGCTCTGCAAATCTTGCAATATTTACACTTAGCAGAGCAGGCGGTGTCAAGGTGAGAGGAATGGGACCAGCAGCCCTGGTTTGCTTGGAACAGTGAATAAAACATAACTTCTATCCTTTTTTTCCCCCCTCCTGTTTGAACAAGTAATATTTTTATGCTGTCTTCATCAACATATGGGCATGACTCCTGGGAAAGAAATGAAAGTCTGTTAATTTATTTGATCAGACATGAGAAATAATAGAAAACTGAAATGAAGACTCGTATTTGTCATATGTTTGAATTAGTGAAAAGCTGAAGAAAGCAGAAAAATATTGCAAGGAGTTCAAAGATGAGAGGTTTTATTGAATTAGAAAATTATTAATAGCTTTAATCATTTCCAAAACAGGCTTCTTAATATCTATAATGAATATATAAAGGATTGGAGAAATAAAAATCAAAGAAAAAAGTCAGATACACAAAGGTACACTTCTTTTTGTGTTTAGAAAGAAAGGGATAAATTTTCCTTGATTTACAGCCAGCTTTACTGGAGTGGTTAACCTGTGGGGAAAAGACCAGGTGAGGATCTAGCCCTGAAAGGATAATTCAACATCAAGTATGAAGAAGCAGCTACAGTTCAGATTATAACTAATGTGACGTACAAACTTCCTGGTTAATTCAGCAGTCCTTGTTCCTGTTCAGCTTTGCATGGAAAGGAAAAAAAGGATGCTGAACTTGTAGTTTCATAAATTATACTATTGCAGAGTTAGTTTCTCGTAGCCTCAGGACAGAAGCATTCTTCTCAGAGTATGCTGTGAGGCTTTGAAGGTCTTAACAAGGCATCTGAGAACCTGCTGAGAACCAGAGGTGGAGGGCAAGCAAAGTGCTGTGATAAAAGAGAGGGCTTTATTTCAATATAATCATAGCAATGAGCTGTGGTGTTTGATTTATGAAGACATAAAAATAGATGAACTCAGAGATGCAGGTAAAGTGAAAGGTATGAAAAATGTTGATGGGTGATGCAAACTATGGGTGAAGACATAGGCTGTGGGTCAGAGGTTGCTGCAAGTATTACAGGCTGCACATCTACAGCTCACCCAGCATGACAGGAATGAGCACTGACTTGAGAGATACTCCAAGATGTCCTGGCTGGGCAGTGTCTCACAGGGTTTGCACAAGGCTTTTTTGGAAGACCAGTACATTTATTTTCTTGTGTTCTAAAAAAGGAACCACCGCCTTAGGGTAGCCTTAGGCTAAATCATTCAGAACAGACACTTGGTCACATGCTCAGATGCCTACTTGAAAACTTCAAATTGACCTTGAAGTCAAACAGTTCTTTTGTCTCCCGAAATGGCCTCAAAATGGCCGTGTTTGTAAAAGTGTGTGTGGCGGGTTGGACTGATCAGCAGTGAGTTTCTCTTTCAAAAGCAGCTGTAGTTCAGAGTCCGGTGGTACAACCTTGCTAGGGCTGTGAGTGTGTGTTTAATTCACAAATCCTCTCCTGTTAAAAGAAGAATAAAAAAATCTATCATCAGTGTGGCAGTGGGCAGGGCAAGCATGTTCATGACTAGAGCTGAGGGATGAGATAAAAGACTCAGTTTTCTGTCCTGCTTGTCTATGACCACATCCGTGACTCACTGGAAATTACTGTCTTGGCAGAATTTAAGGTGGAAACTAATGAGACAACAGACTTAGGATCTTCCATTATTGGTGCAAATATTGTTTATAGGGTTCAATAATATTTGGGTTCAATGAAAGTCTTGGGATCCTCAGTTGCAGTAAAGCAGAAATGCTTTGAGTGGGAAGGCTCTATCCATGCTCGATGTTTTTCCACTATCGTGCAGCTTGCCAGGGAGATAACTGCAACTGTCAGGTTTTTCTACACGGTGAAGCTGACTCAAGGACAGGCAGGGTTTGCAGACAACGTGAACTCAGGCTGAATATAAGTTGCTGTAAGGAGCAGCAGGGGTGTGGTGTGCTGGATCTAGACATGTTACAGACACAGTTACCATGAGTAATCTTCTTGTCTTTAGTAAACTCACCTTCTGGCCCCCTTGTCTTCCTGGACTCCACAAAGCCAGTATCATAATGAGATACCTACTCTTTTAAAGGCCTCATGCATTACAACCAAAACATCATTGAAAACATTCACAAAGTTGGTGAAAATTAATAAATTCATTGAAGGTGGAATTTCTGCTCTTCCTTTCCCCTCTTTCAGTCCACCGCTGATTTCTGCCAAAGATTTTAGTGCAATATGCTCCTGCCCTCCTGCATGGATGTCAAAAATATGTGTCAGAAGCTACTGGTGAAGGGTAAAGAGACAGGTGTGCTCTGGTCCCAAGGGGAGAGGCAATAATGGCTCTGTAACAAGACATGACCTTCTGTTGTAAACCCGTTGCAAATGGTGTCCAAAGCCAGGCCCCTGAAATTGCTCCACAATGAACACCAATCAAGCAGACTGCAAAAAACACTTTCCTAGTCAGTCCCAGGAGAGCACTTTCAAGAAAAAGAAAATCTGTTCTATAAATGGTAGAAGCAGACTCCCAATCTGTTTAAGGAAAGAAGAGAAAGATAAAGAAGAACATTTGCCATACCCATACTCACTCAGAGATATGCTCTCTTTGAGTGCAGGAATAAGATGATGTGCAAACTTGTATGTTCTGGCGATCTTTTTCAGTTGGTAATGTCTTACAGGAGCTTGTACAGATATGAATAATTACATTCCAGAAACTAATGCAGCCCCTGGTGGGAGGGGGGAGGGAATGGCCTTGACAGAACAAGGAAAGAAATACCACTTGTAAGTTACAGGAAAAGTAACTCTTACTTTATTTTGGGTCCCTGTGTTGCAAGAGAGAAATGCAGATTGCAGATTGCAGCATAGTTCTGTCTTTGCTCTTCCTCTCTAGTTTCAGAGATCTGTGTTTTTGGTGTTTGGGGTTTTTTTTCTTAAAACATTAGCAGTTACTCAAATATAGGCTTGTGTAAAGCACTCTGGATTTGAGTGTGGACAGGCAGTACATTAGCTAATATGATTCCATTAAAAAGGGATTCCATAGTCAGTGCCTCAATTAAATGAAGAAGGGTCAATATTAATAAACCTCCCAAAGAAAGGGATAAAATCAGATGCCCCAGTGACCCCTCAGACATGAGTTATTCAGATCAATACATACCCATAAGCACCGAAGGAGATAGATAAACAATAACAATGTATCCAGGCCACTGAGGTTTGGCAGTACAACACACCCACATAATATCCTTTGTTTTCTCTACTTTTGCGTTCCATTCCCTTGTTCTCCAGTGTCAGTAGCATGAGCTACTTGTCCGCAAACTCCAGTTTCTTGCTTGGAGGTCATCCTGTCTCCTCGTGATGGCTGGACTAAAAAGGATTTCTTGGAAGTGTAAAGCTGCTGTCCAAAAAGTTGAATAAGCAGTAATCCAAATCCCTGACAGCTTACATCCCTAATGCAACCAAAATGATTTTCATTCATCAATTGTCATTAATTCATTTAATTGTCATCAAATACAGATCCACTGCAGCTGGGCACAACTCCACTGGGCATTCACTTTCCTGGAACTGCACCTACTCGGGTCCACGTCAAAGTTTTGCTAGTGCAAGGAGGGATGTGACCAAATACCACAAAAATGCAGTTGTTACTTTGTACAGTGTTTTGCTACTTTGGGAGTGTGGCAAGGCTGTGCCCTTATCTTTTGTCCCCAGATTTCATGTTCATGATGCATATCTTCGTGCCATCAAGGTCTGGTAGTTACAATGCACCCTGCTCACAGCTACAGTGTTGGAGGGTTTAAAACATTTTAGAATTTCAGCATCTCTTTATGCTGATTTCAGCAGAATGGGAGAAGAGGATGCCAAGTTCCTGAAAACAGTAAACACGTTGGGCCCAATTCTACCTTTGTCTATGCTAGTGTAAGTCTAACCTCTCTTTATGCAGCTGACAGGTAATTTGGAACAGTGTAACATGGGGCAGAGTCAAACCCTTTAATTTGGAAGAAGACAATTAATTCCTCTGGCCCATGCCCAAGAAAATATACATAAGATATATAAAAGATAGTAGTAGAAACTGTAAATATTTTTTTTTGTGGTTTTGGGTAAAAATACTCAATTCTGGACTGAAAACTTGGCTTTCATAGCTAAGCCAAAAAGGGGGAATGTTTATCATAAGTGACCTGAAGAGTACAACTAACGTGTTTAGAACCGTGAACTGTTGTGTTAGTCCACAAAAATTTATAATTCTAGTTTTAAAATAACTAATGATGTCCAAATAGATTTTATTAAAGGGATCATCTTAAGACACTTTGATAGCAAAAAAGGAAACTGAGAATTAAGTTGTTAAGACTAATTCATAGCAAAGGAATATGAGACCTCATAATTCCTCACAAAGCATCACAGTTAGTAAAATATCACACCTTTTTTTTTTCCTACCCTGTAAGAGACACACAACAGAATAACGTTATTATCTTGGGGTCAATATTAATTGCAAACCGATGGCCACTTCTGAGCACGGGAGTGTTCCCCGGGCCGCGTTTGTTCCCGGGAGCTGCCGGGTGTGAGCCCGGGCAGCCCCAGCCCGACGGGCTGAGCCGCCGGCGGCTTCGAGCCACACGGGGGAGTCGCAATGCCCGCACGGCCGAGTTCGCGTCTCATAAATCACTCCTTGGAAACCTGATTTCTCCGTGCTGCCGCCTTGTCAGTCTGTCTGGGAGATAACACAAGATCTGCAACACTTAGCGCAGCAAAAACCAAAGCTGGAAACACGGTGTTTCAGTAACAGAACGGCCTGTGAGTACGGCGGGTTTTTGGGGGTGAGAAATCTGTGCCAAGCAGGATTCTCTTTGTTGAACGCTGAGCCACCAACTTGCCTGGTAATGCCAAGTAGAACACTAAGAAAAGTTAACGAAATCTCAGCCATCAGTAATAAATTACTAGAGATTTTGTGTAATCCATTAGGAAAGCAGAGGGTGTGGCAGGCTCATTGCGTGACACGGCAACATGGAATCTCGGCACAGCGACAATGGAACAACAGTGCTGGAGCAGGAGCCAGGCCTGTATGCATCACATTTCTCATTGCAATGTATAGCACGGCCTTCTATCATATAGCTGCAGGAATAATGGGCATGGGCCACGGTGTGGGCTGGCTCTGGTGCTCTGGTCCCAGGATTTAATGATCCTAGTATCCTGACAAAACCCACCTTTCAGTAAGTACAGGCCGTGAGCAGTGGACGTACATCCTGAAAATCCTGCAGCAGTGAACCATCCTCATTCTCCAAGTCCATCCCAAGCGGGAGGACACAGCAGTGATGAGGGTCCTGAACAATGCACAGAGGGAAGTGCGGACAAAGGTCTCTCAAGATGGCTCAGGTTTTCATGCAGTACTCAGGCCATCCTAACGAGCATTCCCTTGGATTTTTATACATCATTCTTATGACCTTACCATATCACACAGGAGACTTACTTTCCCATCTTATTGTTACCTGCTGCTAATCCAGACGGCTGCTCGCACAATACACCATTATCCAGCAAAACAACATGTGCTGACAAACGCTGTTTAGTGAGCATTGGCCACCAATCCGAGAGCCAGGGTCACTGCTGAACAATACCAAGAGAGGTCTCACTAGCTTCTTCTCCCTCCTCCATTCAATGAGCTGTTAATAGACAAGCTGTTAAAGAGAAAAAGAACTAAATAGTTTACAAGCTTACATTTGAAGGCCTGTGAATTGCATTAGCTGAGCCAGCTGAGTGAGAGCCAAGGCAATCTCCCCACGATTGTAGAAAATGTGGCATTGAGGCATGTGGAGGCAAAGAAAGAATGACAGTGACCAGATTTACAATATACAAAGCTGAAATAATTACTGCTTTCAGTGGCATAGACTTTTTGCCGAACTACAATATGGAATCGAAGCATTCCTTTAAATGCACAAGTGTGTTTATGTGTTTATATTTTAAAACTTTCTCTCTTCTATGCAAATATTAATTTACAGCCTTAATAAAAACTTTCTGATGTTGATTTTTATTATTTCCTCATTGGACCTTTCCCCCTCCTACCTCTCATTCTCCACTGCAGAGGCCAGTCTCACTGTGAGAAATGACCACAGTATTTTTCATTACTCTCTGGGTTTTTTGGGGCCTAGCAGTTATGAATAGGAATGTGAACCACTTTCAATACAATCACCTGGACATTGATTTGGGATCTGTGGAGCTGGAATGTGCAACTGAAAATATTTGTAACCCTTTGGTTACCAGACAAGAGATTGACATAGTTCTTTTTAATATTTCATTCTGTCTTTTAAATTTATCAGAGAGGGAAAAAATTTTGAAAAGCAGCAGAACAAGACAAATTAGTAATAGTGAAGCAGAAAAATTGGAAAGTCAAGAATGAAACCATCAAATCATTCATTTTAAGACATTCAGTGGCAGAAAAGAATGAAGGAAAGAACAGTTAAAAACCAGCCACTATTGAACAATGATAGTTCAAAATTTCTACCTTTGAGAAAAGCTCAGAAACTTTCAAGGGGTCATATCTTCAAACAAAAGGATTATTTTGGATCAAATGCACTTTCAGGTAAAAGATTTCAACTTGCTTACAAATTATCTTCTTCATACTGTTCTCCCCATTTTACGTAGCCTTTGGTTAGAAAGAAGCCAGGTGCTGTCTCTAATCCAGTGCTGCAATGACAGCAGGAAGAGCTGAGGCAGCTGCTTTAATACAGCTCTTACAAACAGCCTGAGGGGATAGGCAGTTGCTACTGGGGCTTTCAGCAAAGGGCAGTGGTGGCTTTTGCTGTAACCTCCACTAATGGGTGGCTGTCTTTGATAGCTCATTCGAAGTCCAGTTAAAGCAGCGGAAATCAGCTTGACAGCAAACACAACTTTGTTTTTTTTAAAAACAGTTTTTTGGTACATTATCACATAGATCATTCAAACTGGACTAACTTGGGTCAGTGATCCAGAAAACAGCTTTTCCAGTCAGACTTGAGCTTTGCCCATTAAACTTTGTCTCAAAATCTGAGTATGTTTACCAAAGAGAAACCTTTTAGTCATGCTCAGACTACCAGCCATCTATTGCTTATATCTGAAAGGAAAGCATTATTCTACACTCAGCAGTCCAGCATCCCTCTACATGGGGTATTCTGCCACTATTTTAAGACCAGTGGCAAAACTCATGTTGATCTCAGAATGGACAGAGTGACTTCTGAATTGTTAGATGCTCTCTTTTGCTTCCAGTCCTGCAGTGTCAGTGCAAGTGAATCAGTTTCTGGAATTAGTCATCTGAGATCAGACCAAGTAGAGATTATGCATTTTCAGGTCCTTGATTATGAAAATTTTTCAAGTATGCTGAGAAAAATTCTCTTCAGAAGAGTCAGAGAAACCATCACGTCAAGGGCAGTTTGTTTCAGTGAAAGGCTGAGGATTTATCTAACCAAACCTGGAAATCATTCTTTGTTGTTTTGGTGGGTTGGTTTTCCTTAGCTGTTCAGTGTGCCCTCCTCTTAGATCCTTTCATTCAAGTTAGTAGTTTCCTTATACTGGCTGATCTTTTTTCTGCTTTTAATATTCTCTATCGATCTATTGTAGTGCACTTACATGCTGTTCAACAGTCCCCTATTACTGTAAATAAAATGAGATAAATAACTTGGCTTTCTTTCTGCATGTGAAATATTTGGCAGCAGCCATCCTCATCCTTAACTGAGCATTTAACAGTGTCACTGTCAGTGTGTGTGAGAGCAGTTCTGCATGCCCTCACATGTCACCAGTACCCATGCTGGTTAAATAAAGCTAGCTTGGGGTCTGCTGATATTACTGGCTGGCTTTATCTAGCAAGCAGGGGTACCAGTGGCATCTGTGCATCTGTTGGATGTGCAGATGGAGGCAGCTGCCCTCTTAGACACTGGTAGCAACAGCAGTGTTAGCATGAGCATCTATGACCAAGCAAGATATTGCTTATGTGCAGTGAGTGTATGGTAAAGCCACTGAGGCTCCTGTTTCAGATCAGGCAGGTGTTATTTCTATCTATCACTGACAGACTCTGGCTTAACCAGTCACTTAAATAACAATGATAAAATCCAAAACACAGCTTCATCTCTTTTCCCCTTGTGACTTTGCAGACACTTGCTGTCCTCAGGGAAACAACCAGCAGAGTACAGAAGGTGCATGCCTTTGGCCAGAGTCTGTGTGGCCTTCCCAGCAGCCACACTCCCTCCAGACTCCTTGGTGTTGGCTCTATGTCAGCTGGAGGTCAAAGGCCCTGCTGAAGGGCTGGGGCAGCTCCCAGGGCAGCACCTGGCATTGATCCTCAGCCTGTGCCAGGCTGTGCTCTGGAGTTTTGCCTGAGCCTCCTGCCTTGCGCTGGGCTTGCCCTGGGAACACATACGTTACCACAGCTTATCCTGGCTGCTTTGGGCACTGATAGCAGCTGACTTGAGTGCTTGACTGAATGCCAGGATCTGCTGGAGGCTCTGCAAGCTGCTTAAGCCAGCCAGGGGCCAACTTCATTGTTATTTCCCCCTGCCCCGGATAGATTAATTGGGCTAGGTGCTGCTCCAGTAGTGCCCAAGCCTGGCTGCACCAGGTCTGAATGCTCAGTGTTGATGTCTTCTGCCTCTGCCAAGGTTACAGATTTCAGTCTTACTGCAGCTGATGCTTACTCCCTTTAAAGTCCTGTAGGTTTATTTCCTGTTATGTCTGTAAGCCAGCTCTGAAGATCAAACCTGGGTGGAGATTCAGATCAGCACTGCCAGTAGTCATCTGTATTTGTTCTCCAGGAATATATAGATGTATCTTCCTGCTCTGCTTTGTGTGGCTGCAGCCCAGATAGCCTCTAAAACAGACCTTCACATGGGGTATGTTCACATCCAGACATGCTGAAAAAATGCCAACATTTTATCTGATGTCTCAAAGTATGGAGTTACAGGTTTTGAGTCATTTTTATTTAAATACATCCTTGAGATCTAAAAAGACTGTATTCTTTTAATTTTGTTATTGCAAAAGCAAATCTATTCCAGTTAGTTAATGCAAACTGCTTTCAAAAGAGCTGCAGAATATCTTTGTAAATATATTGTGGAAGCAAGTAATTAAAATAGTCAAAATAAAAAGTAAAAATCACATGACTTTAAGAAAGCACATGAAGGGTAATCAAGCAGAGTAAAACCAAATAAGACTAATTTAAGTTACAGACTCAGTATATGGTGTATTGTATTCTTTGGACTGAACAGAATTGCATGCTGTGCAAGGGTGTTTGAACTCCATTAAAGAATAATCTTTGTACACAACAGTAGTGCTGTGCAAATAAATGTTGTGAGGCAAAATAAATAAGTTTTGAGAAATGAATGACTTTAGCAGTAGTTTGCCAATTAATTAGAACAAAGAGGGAAGTCTAGCAGACAACACAAAGAGATAAACAGGGAAGAATTCAAGTTGCCATAACAGCTTTTGCTATTTTCTTACTTTACTTTTTGCTAATTTTCCCTCTCAAAAACTTTGTGGGATTTCCTTTGAAGGGAGAAGGGAGCCAAGAGGGTGCAGTGGCAATTTTTCTCACTCATGAAATGCTATATTTGGGTCTTTCCTCAAAAAAGGTTAATTGTAACTTGATCATTTTGTTTTAACAGGGCAATGGAGTGTGAACTAGAATAGAAAAAGAATTAGAGAAGATTTAGTTAAATTGCATGTATTGTAGATAGCAAGACTTGTTCCCTTAAAGCAGTTAAGGAATTAACCAGTGCAAATTCATAATTATTAGTTATCATCTCTCAGGAACTGTGGAGGATAGGTCAAGTCCCAGAAAACCAGAAGAGGGCAAATATAGTACTTGCTTTCAAGAAAATGGAAACGGGAACTCTCAAGAAACCATGTATTTCTCAGCCTAACTTTAAGCAGGTTATAACTGGAAAGAATAAATTAGATATTATAACATTTTTAAATGACAGCACTTTGGAAGGAACTGGAAATACTGGAGCACCACAATTACAAGTAGTGCTCTTGGTAAACCAGGGAGATTATTACAATTTAACAAAGTCACATTCACTCAAGTGAAACAAAAAAAAAGCTCTATATAGGCAGGAGAAGCCAAATCTCCACACACCAAAAAGGCAGAACCCTGGAAGACCTGAAGGTGATAGCATCCACAGTAAATGAGAAGTGAGATGCACTCATACGAAAGCAAATCTTGTAAAATGTACTAACAGTAGCACTGCTTGTAACATGTCAAACATCATTACTCTGCTGTGCTCAGAACTATTGGAGGTTTACCAGTTTAGACAGAATTTGGTTTAAGTACCATATTTTTAAATAAAAGGTTCAGTCCCACTGGACAGGAACAGGAATAAATAAAAACCTGTAAACTATGAGAAAAGTTTGGAGAAACTGATTTTGTTTCCTATACACAATTGGGTAGGGTATGATAACAGACTTCCAGTGTATAAGAAGCTGCAAAAAGGAGATAGTAATCCATTATCCTCTGAGGTTAGGGCAGGAAATATTGCTTTAATTTCCAAGAAAGAGATTTAGGTTGTCTTTCTAACTATAAACCTATGTAAACACTTGAACAGACTGCTAGAGTATCTCTAGAATCTCTGTTACTTGGGGTCTTAAAAACCAAATTGGATAAAAGAGCTGTCAACTTTTTGGGTGTATTTGATCCACATTCCTCAGCAGAGGTGTACTACACGAAATAGCCTCTAAGCTAACCCTAACCCTAACCTTAACCCACAAATTTTAATAAAAAATAAACATTAAAAAAAAAAAAAGCAAAGATAAAATTGAGAAGGTGGATCTTGGCATTGCAAAGATCAGAGGTGAGTAAAACAAGTCAGTATCTTTTTGTTGATTCTGATTATTCCAGATCCAGCTGTGTTATAACAGAAATACAGGACTTAAAGAAGGAGGATGCTGAAGGTGGGGAAGGCAGAACTGGGAAATAGCAGTAACTATTCTGCTACTCATCCTTTAAGAGCCTGTATTGTATCTCCTGGAAGAGAGGGGAAGCTGTGATTCTCTTTTTTTTCTTCTCTCTGCTTTTGCAGAGTCCAGGGAGAGATGCATAAGCAAGAACTCATTTGGAGCTGAAAGGAGTGCACCAAGGGGTCTCTCTGAACATCGTGGCCAGCATTTCCATGTTCTGCTCTAGCACCACACAGCCCGTGGATTGAGACAGAGGATCTTCAGAATGGAGCCCAGGGGGTGTGTAAAGGCAGCAACAGAGGATAGCAAGAGAGTGGTTCATGCAGATTCCTCCCCCGCACTGAGAAAGATCATTCCCCACACACTGGTGTCCCAACACAGTGAAATTTGCTGGGATGAAAGTGGCAGATTCAGCAAACACTGCGGGGTAGTTTAATATTTCTTTAACTATCCTCAGGCACTATTATTTTTCCTGTATGTTCAATTAGACTGTGGATTTATTGATAAATAAATCAAGTCTCTGCGTTCAATTTTTGCACTGAGGGAAGCCACAGCTGAGTAGCAGAATATCAGGACTACATTCATCTAAGCATGTGAAATTCTCTTTGGTCTTTGAATCCTCTTGCAGATAAACTACTCTTACCATATTTATGGAGTACCAGCTTTTCAACACTTATTTTATAACCCATAGTCCTCTGCCCTTTTGCAAATAACTTGTTTTGCCCAGAAAGGCAGCCTCTCTCAGCTCACACAGCTTATGTGTTCGTGTCAGTCTGCATTATTTATATCTTCACTAAAGCGATTCCTCTTTTCTATGTTCTTATAATGGTGCCTATCATGTAATATTTGGACAGCTACTTGTTGTTGCTGATGAGACTTTGTCCACTGCTCTCTGTACCTTTATGGTACAAGCTTTCAGCAGAGTTTTGAATTGTTGGGCGTCCAACAGAGTCTCAGCAGCAGCAGATGTCCATTTCACAAGCGAGTTATCAGAGGTATCTGGTGATGTTTGGAGTTTGACCTCTGCTTTTCTGAATGATGCTTTTTCATTTTGAACACTTATGGTGTTGATGTTTGCTTCTAAGCCATCATAGTTTTTAAGTTTCATCCAGCAAGACATCAAAGTCAGACCCCACACTGTATATTTCTTGCTCAATTACACCAAGAGAGGTGTAGATTTTCTTTGGACAAGTTGCAAGCAGTGGTTCCTACAGATTAACTCCATGTTTGAAAATACCTGTATTTCACAGCTGAGAGATGGAGAGACCAATATTGTCCTCCTTTTCTTCCTGGTGTAAATGCTTTACCTAGCAAAGATCCCTCCCAATCCTACCCATGGTGAGGCTCAGAGAAGTGCACTGTGACATCAGGCCAACACTCACCACCCCTTCCATCTCCACTCCCAGCCCCTCAGCAGCTCTGTGCTGATGGCTCCACATGGGAACCGCAAGCTGTCTCAGGGACCGGGCTGGCAGGACGTGACAGCTGCAAGTCCTCCCAGAATGGCTCATTTTGTTGTGCCCTGCAGAGGGGTTGTAACTGCATTGGGATTTCTAGCACAGCACCTTCTGCTGAGCTACTTACACATTAAAGGAATACCCAATCCCTATAGTGGGATACACCTGGGAAATAATCTGTTCCCAGGAGTTGCAAAGGGAAGGCTTCTGGGTTTTCAATATCAATATTTTATCAAGCTATACACCCCCAGAGGACATGTTTGCTCCCCAATTCAGTCTGTTGATACTTTTGTCTGAACTAACCAACTCTGTCATTTGTAATTACAATCTATAAATATTTTATATTACTTTAAAATCAGGTTTTAAAATATTTAAATTAATTGGGGCTGGTGAATTAGATAGCCAGGAATTTGAAACTGAGTTTGTCTAATCCTCTGTGCTTCTCTTTTCAGTTTTTAGCTGTAGACCAAACACTCCCACTTTCTGTGGGATAAACCAATGGGAGAAAATTTTACTTGCAACATATGAATGGTTTGACTCAGTTATCCATGTTCTGTGTTTTCTTGCAGCTATTTCAGCTCACTGAAACCAGACTGAGTATCCACACTGCCAAAGTATGAATTTGGATGGATGGGCACCGCAGAGGGTCTGCCTGAGCCTTGTAAAATTTCACAGTACAACTGGGATTGATCTGTAAAACGGGAGCCTGTTGTGATCTATCCTGTAGTCATGCTGTGTGCTGTGCCCCGTGCAGCACTCCCTGGCTCTCCTAACCTGCTTCAGCAACAAAAATACTCAGTGAATTCTCACAAGACATCCTTTTCCACACTGCATCCAGTGACCCCATCAGGGTCTACAAAGGATGTTTCCAAAATATTATGTGTCACAGATATGTCATGGTAATTGCCAGTATGTCTCAGAAATGTGCTAAGTCCTATAGTGACTACTTGTAGGAATAATCCCACAGACTGTATGCTCAAAATTTAGTTTTTAATTTGGCATTTGTGATACATATAAAGGAAACTTCAAGAGCTGAATGTTATTAATGTGATGGTTCATTTTACCAGAGGCTTGGGTAGTGTCCTGTTTGAAGTGAATTACCATTGAAGACAACGTAGAGCCCCTGAATTTAAAAGGCAAGGGAAACCATTATGCTTATCAGAGTTGTTTTTAGGAAAGTTTTCTTATATTAAGAAGCTCAGACAAGCTATTATCTTTAATAACTAGCTACTAGTCTGAATTTCAAATCAAATACTGTCAGTCTTATTCATCTACCAGCTTGTTCAATGAATGCACATTTCAGGAAAAGAAGAGAAGAAAGCAATCATGGATGAAGGAACATTCCTGTAAACTCCATTACCAATTATGGAGTTACTCACTTCTTACTCTTTTTGACCACAAAGTGCAAAATTTTATTTAAGAAACTTTTCTGGTGTGAAACTCAAGATACTGAATAGTAAAGCACACGGTATTGAAGACAAAGCTGTGTGTATGAAGCTGTGTCAAGGAAGGTTTAGGTTAGATACTAGGAAAGGTTTTTCACCCAGGGAGTTGTCAGGCACTGGAACAGGCTCCCCAGGACAGTGGTCACAACACAAATCCTGCCAGAGCTCATGGAACACTTGGACAACACTCTCAGACCCATGGTGGGATTCTTGGGGTGTCCTGTGCAGGACCAGGAGTTGTACTTTAATGATCCTTGTGGGTCCCTTCCAACTCAGGATATTCTATGAGTCTGTGGTTAACTGGTACCTTTCAAATCTTATAGTAGAGTTTAAGGAGGTGTGAGGCCAGTGTCTTGCCTCACACACTTGGAACTCCTAGGAAAAGCAGAGACTTTTGGACAAACACGTATTTAGGATCTTTTCCTTAAATCTAGATCTTGCTCTTGATTATCACCTTGTGTATTATCCATAGGTTGAAGCAAACTACATTTTCCCCTATTATCCTACTTAAACCCTAGAAATAGGGTTTATTTCACACACAGTGACTAGGTGGGAGCAGAGAACAGTGTGATTGATTTTCGCTGAGACAAAAGCCACCTGGTTCTCCTGGAGAGAGGACAGAGAGGAGGAACCAGACACCCTCTGATGATCTCTACATATGTTTCTGCTCTACTAAAGTTTATCTAAGGCCATTTTTCCCACTTTGACTCTTGGCAAGCCATACTTTGCATTCAAAGGAAATCTGTCCCCGGACTGTAATAATGGAATTAATAGACCTATGCAGGGCTTCCCTGAATCTGCATTCACCGAAAAACCCTGTACCCAGCATGTCTATGAGGAACCATTCAAGCAGCTGCTTAAGTGCATAAAGCATTTGAAAACACTGGCCTTATCTCCTCAAGAGTCGACAGCAAAATGTACGGCCATGTTGAGGTTTCTGGCAGTTCTAGAAATAGTGCCTGCTGAGCAAATAAGGTCAGAGTGGGTGGGTGAAAAGAGATTGTTCTCAAAATTTGGCACATAAAACTTTAAAAGTGCTTTATGAACAGAAATCATTCTCTCAGGTCTTGATCCTGCAAAAGCTCATGTGGGTAGACTTCTCAAGATCATAAATTTAAAGATCTGTTTATGTTTTTGCAGGGTGGGGTTTTAGGCTAAATAAAAAAAGGTGAAAGATTAGCCACAGAAGGCTTCACCTTGAAAGGAAGATATCCGTGCCTTTCTCTTTATTAGTTTTCCTGTGAGAAAAGTACTTGACTAACTTTTTTCTTTCATTTACCCACTCTTTCAAAACTTAAGAAGCAGTTCCTCTAAGGCACTTGTTTTGATTTTTTCACTCAGGTATTCTAGGAACTCGCTTAAATCATTGGATGTTTGTGTTAATAACATAAAATCTTAGTGATCTGAAATCTTTATGTAATTAAGCAAAATAATACAGCTCCCTACATGCAACTAAAGTAGTCTGGGGAAATTCTCAGTGGAAATAAGGATGACTCATTCCTCAAGCAACACTAAGAATTACGTATATATATGCTGTAAGTTCCCAACTGGAAAAAAAAATGGGGACTTTATATAATAAAGGGCTTTCTTAATTTGCATGGAAAGATGACAAGGTATTTGTACAGCTGAGACTGTATTCAGGAGTGTGTTTACCAGTACCAAGTTTATTCTCAAGAGCAACATCCAGTGAATAAGACTATACTGGTTGTAATTTTAAGCCTCACATACTTGTAAAGTCATTATGCTGTCAGTCCTTTCTGATACTAAAGTCTTCATGCTGTGCATTTAAGTGTTTAAGATGAAGGACTGAAAAAAATTTCTATGTTTAGGCATTTGGAACCAAATAAGGGTTGTGCTTTGAGAAAAATCCAAAGAAAGAAAACCTTCTAATGAAAAAGCAGCCTTAGGTGCGATTAAATCACTATCTTCCTGATAGAGATACTTGATTTTGAAACTCTATCTGCTATTCAGATTCCTCCTTTGGCATCAGCATCCCCAGTTCATTTGTGGTCTAATCACAGCCATGTCATTTCATGACTTGTGCTAGGTGATGGACATCGTAAGCAGCAATACAAGCCCTTGGATGCATTTAGATCACCTCTGCCATTTGGGATTTTTGCCTGTCTTGCTGACAGAGAGATCCCTGTGTGGAGGTACCCAACAACTTCTAATGTCACAAGGGGTCTGTTCTGAATTAATCACTTACTGGCACCTGCCTCTGCTCCAGTCCAAAAAGAATCAGCCAGTGCCCATGCTGAAGGCTGTGTGGGCCCTTAATATACCCAGGTAAGTGTCAGTGATATTGGCAGCACTGCTTGGTGTCCCATAGGCCTGTTTTCCTCACCCCAGAGCAAATTGGAATCCCACATTATTTATCTCTTGTGGTGTTAGACCCTGTTTTCAACTGAAATCTCATGTTCTTGTCAACAGGGGGGGGACCAAGGCTGTGAGGAGAGACAGCCAGAGGGCAGGAACAGTCCTTTCCCAGAGCACCCCTGTGCACAGCGTGGCAGCAGCAGTGTCCCACTGCAGGGCACTGTGAGGGGACACACAGCACTAAGGGATTCTCAGGTACCACAGGGGTGGGACTGCATAGTGACCAGAGCCAGGAGAGCTCTTTGTGACCTCTCCCCTGCAAGTTCCCTAAGAACTGCTCCACTGCTAACAACAACAGCTTTACTGAACCTACGGCTTTATGAACACCAGCACACCATCCCTTCTTTCACCCCCTGACTTCCCAGAGCTTGTCAGGAAGCCCAATGTCCATTATCCACGCACTCCACAGATGAGCCTCCTCTGACAGTGAACTAACTTCACTCCGTGTGTCTCTGCTTACACAATACACCCAGGTACCCTGCTTCCTTCCTATGGAGTGGGATGTTCTTTAAACTGATACAAGATTTGATCCACCGTGTTTATAGCAGATATTGGATGAACGCTAATTTTCAGGAAGTTTTTACGAGTGGAAAACCTTGCTAAAACACATATTATTGAATGGTGTCTTGCTGTGCTTGGATCAATGAAGCTTATACTGCGGCTCAAGTATAATCTTACGACAATCCAGCAATTGAATCCACTTATGTTAGGCTACTGGCAATGTTGCAGGATGCATTTTGTATCTACTGATTAACTGTGTTCAGTTTGTGCTGAAAGTGAAAAAGAGATCAATGAAAACACTTAGAATACTAAAATAGAGAAAGACATGAACAAATCAAAAACCAAAAAGAAGAAACGACCCTGTAAATTCTCTAGTGAAATTGAAGATTTCTCTGAATTAGTATCTTTTTCTTGGTATCCTGGAACAATTCTTAGGTCATCACACTGATAATTTAATTTTTAAATATTTAGTGCTTAAACTCTTAAAATAGCAGTAGCTTTGGACATGTGGTGACTTAACGTGGGACCACTGCAAGATGTCCACTGGAAAGCCATTGACCAGCACACAGGACTGTGATGACTAAAACATGGTCAAGAAATGTTTCAGACTGCATTCCTGGAATCATGAAGTTGTAGGAATGGGTACAGGGATGGAGGTCTTTAAAACTTTCCTACACATTTGTAGGCAGTGAGTGGAAAGAGGTGATCCTAATGCTTCTGCTTAGGGGGAAAACCTTCTATTACATCTTATGCCTTATTAGATATTGGGAACCACACAGAGGCAATCTGAGCATACTCCACAGAAAACCAGGCAATGTTAGTTTGGGTTGCTCATGGAGATATTTGTTATTAATACAGACCTAAAAATTCAATTCTCCCAATTTAAGTGTTTTGGAAGTGATTTTCACTGTTGGATTAATCTCCAAATGGGAAAAAATGTAGACATAGCAGTCTAGATTTCGATCTTGCCAAGCATTCCCAGGGTCTGTCACTTGGTTCTTGCTTAGCAGCTTCATACAGCTAGCAATACACCTTAGCACGTGTATTCAATGCTTTTGAAAGGTGCTTAGCTGACAGTCTCAGACGATGACTCCTGGGCACAGTCTACCTTCAGATATGTGCAAGCTACTCCCCTTGATATCAGTGAGAACTGCCTCTGCTTATCAGAGCTGTAGGCAACTCACATTTTCCTCCTGTCTCTTCTCTGCTACTTTGACATACTGGTAACCTTGAACCTTCCCCTTTTTATTATCACTTTTAATTCTTACGTGATTCTTACATGATTGATCAAAGTGTGCCTACTGGAAGTCAGTGCTGGAACTGCAGCTCTGTGAATGCTTTCATATAGTTTGCATCACTGTTTTAATCCTTCGACTAGTCTCAGCATCTCTTGATGATTTCTGTAATTCTCCCCCAAACACCACTGCTGAATACATTATTCTGTATTTGTCTATGTTATTACACCTTGATCTGATGCAGAGTTATCTCACAGTGGATTGGTGTGCTGGTGTCTGTTTTTGTATGTGCATCTCTTCCACTGCTTTCCAAATGTGTTTGAATTGCTAAGTTCCTGTTCAGAGATTATTGCTTCCCCTCTCAAAGATCTGAATTTGCTTTAATTTCTTTAATCTTTGGCTACTGTTTTGGCCCACAGATCTAACTTCCGTGTTCTCTCTGTTTTATTCTGGTATCCAGTGGTACTCACAGCACCATCCAGATTGGGCCTGGGCAAAAAACCCCCAAGTATCTCAAATGGCAGACCATCATTGGCGTCAAAATTGCCAGGGCTTGGCTGTGGGACGTATCTATTTTGCTCATGCCAGAGCCACACTAACAGCTCCTTCTCGTGCCACAGCAGAGGACAGGGCAGGCAGGATGTGGGGCAAGGCAGCAGCACCATCCTCCTGCTCCTCCCACGAAAGCAGAAGGTGCTGCCTTACTGTCCACAAATCTCCTCTTGCTCCTCAGTCCTGGTAATTTCCTTCAGAAGACTAAGAACTAAATTTGCCTGTGCTTCTGAGAAACAAGGAGCTTTTTTTGATGCCATAAGATTGAAATATTGTCTGCTCCACACTTTCCTTAATATTCCCCCCCGACACCTTCTGTTCCCATTGCTTAGGCTTTGACATTATTTGAATCATCTGCTTTCTGACAGTAATCAGATTAAAATATTAGTTTTCTATATCTGAGATTTCCTTTTCTGACATCGAAAAAAGCTGCAAGATGAGGTGGCTCCTCAAAAAATGCTATCACAAAGTCCTGTATTTCAACTATGTTGAAATTTACACTGTCTGTACTCTAAACATCACTTCCACAGATTATTTTGCCATTACCATTAAAAGACAATGCCAAGTTCTTCTTATGCTGTACTGATTTTCTAACTTCTTTTCCATTTTAATTTAAGCTAAAAGCTAACCATATGTCCTAGCTTAAAAGACAGGTGTTTGCCAAAGAAGACACCTCAGCCCTTCCCAAGAGAAAAGCCCCTGGCTAAGAGGCTGCAGCTAGCTGCATCCCTTCCCCCCCACCTTGGCCACTTCTTTTGTCTCTCTTAAGTACCCATCGTTATCATCTCTTAGGCAACAAATGGGACAAAATTCCCTGAGAGAAAGAAGGAAAAAAAAAAGGAAAAATCTTAACCTCCAATATTATCCACCCTGAATTTTTTCCCATACCAACATGTTACATCAAACTTAAACTTTTAAACTATATACATACATGCATTACCCTAATTATATACATATATACATCTGTATCTAGATATAGGCACGGTGTGACAGGTGGTTCACCCCAAAACAAGGTCCCCTTGAGGTATGCATTGTGTCTCTCTATCCCTCTGCATCACCCACCAGGTGCAACCTGGTCCCTGAGCAAAGACAACCCCATGGATGGATTTGTCTTTGCTCGAGGTGGAATTAATCCAAACAGTCTTTCCTAGCATACCTTTCATATACACCACTGGAACCTTGTCTCCATCTGTTGTACACAGAGGTTCAGACTGGGCAGGTCCAGCTCGGTTGGTGGATCTTCTGGTATTAACTAACCAGGTATCCTTTGCTAAATGCAGCTCCCAATTTTTGAAAGTCCCCCTGTCTGGTGCCTTCAAGGTGATTTTTAGCAGTCCGTTGCACTGCTCAACTTTCCCAGCAGCTGATAAGCAATGTGGTATGTTGCCCCGAGTTTTGCAGTCTTTCGATGTTTTCATTCCTGTAATAGAGTTTCTCATGCATTTTTTGGCCCTGGTTCCTGTCCTGAGCTGAGCTTGAGTCTGCGTGCTTCCTTCATCTCCAACTGCGACATCGGTACACCCACTCAATACTGTGTTCTTTAGCCCAGGTGTTTATAAGGCTATTCTTGAAATAAGTCCCATTGTCAGACTCAGTTCTCTCGGGGGTACCATGCCTCCAAAGGACCTGTTTTTCAAGGCCCAGGATGGTGTTCCGGGCAGTAGCATGAGGCACAGGGTAGGTCTCCAACCATCTAGTGGTGGCTTCTATCATTGTGAGCATGTAATGCTTGCCTTGGCGGGTCTGAGGCAGTGTGATGTAGTCAATCTGCCAGGCCTCCCCATACTTGTATTTGGACCACCACCCACCATACCACAGGGGCTTCACCTGCTTGGCCTGTTTGATTGCAGCGCACATCTCACAATCATGGATCACCTGGGATATCCACCCCTCGGTCTCGTACTCACTTATAGGTGAAATCTCTGCCCTGATGGCCTGAGGCATCATGGGCCCATGGAGCTAGGAACAAATCTCCTTTGTGTTGCCAATCCAAATCTATCTGTGACACCTCTATTTTTGCAGTCTGATCTACCTGTTCGTTGTTTGGGTGCTCCTCATTAGTCCAGCTCTTGGAGACATGGGCATCCACGTGACAGACCTTCACAGGTAGCTTCTCTACCCGAGTGGCAGTGTCATTCTTCAGCAGCCAAGACTGATCTTCCTCTATGCTGCCAATTAGCCCTTTTCCACCTTTCCAGCCAACCCCACAGAGCATTAGCTACCATCCATGAATCGGTGTAAAGGTAGAGCTTTGGCCACATCTCTCTTTCAGCAGTGTCCAGGGCCAACTGCTCAGCTTTGAGTTCAGCAAGTTGGCTCAATCCACCTTCTCCTTCAGTAGCTTCTGTGACCTGTCGTATGGGGCTCCATACGGCTGCTTTCCATTTTTGGCTTGTCCCTACAATGTGACAGGAACCATCAATGAAAAGAGTGTAGCATGTGCCTTCCGCTGGCAGTTGGTTGTACGGGGGAGCTTCCTCAGCCCAGGTCACCTGTTGTGGTGTGCTCGGTTTGCAAGCACTCAGCAAGCCGCACACCGAAGTGGGTCCAATGGTGGGACATGGCCGAAGGCCAGGAACATCAAGATCATGGTGAGGGCCCAGAAGCCCTTGCATGATTATGCAGATCTGTCCCCGACCATTGGTTCCTGCTTTCTCCTCCCTTCTTCCCCCGTTTATGGATAAGTTCTGGAAAGTTCTCTGTTACTCGACACCCCATTGGCTCCTGGTTATCCTTCCCCGCCTACCTTGTATCCCATTGGTATGTTACATGTTTCCCCGCCTATGTACCACTCTTTTGCCCTATGTTGATTGGTTCTTTACTGTTAACTCCTCCCATTCTGTAGGAGTATAAAACCCCATGTCAAGCCTTGTTTTTTGCTCTTTGCACCCTCTTCTCCCCGACGCCTGGACCCTCGCTCCCCAATAAAATCTTCCTCTTCACCCTGCAAATAGCCCCTCCTGCTCTCTTTACCTCCTCCTGCGCCTTCAACATCGGTGGGCTAGGTGAGCCCTTTTGTGGACCTTGCCAACCCTCCTGCTACGTGAACAGGCTCCACCAGCTTCTCCTGTGCGGAGAGAAGGGCCGGCCGCCGACCACCAGAGCTAGCCGGTGAGGTGGTCATTAAGGTGCGTCGTGTCAGTCACCTGTTCCTGCTCCTCTTTGTCAGTCAGAACAAAATTTTCACCTTCAGGCCAATTTGTAATTACTTCCAAGATCCCAGGGCGATTTGGGTTTCCAGTATGGGCGCGCTATGTGATGAGGACAATCCATTTGCTCCATGTGGGGTTGGTGGTGTGGTGGGTAGAGGGAACCTTTCCTTTGAACATTCACCTCAGCACCAGTAGTTGGGGTGCCAGGAGGAGTTGTGCTTCTGTGCCAGTCACCTCTGAGGTGGCTTGGACTCCTTCACAGGCTGCCAGGATTTCCTTCCCCGTTGGAGTGTAGTTGGCTTCGGACCCTCTGTAGCTTCAGCTCCAGAATCCCAGTGGTTGGCCTTGAGTCTCACCAGGCACCTTCTGCCAAAGGCTCCAGGAAAGACCATCACTCCCGGCTGCAGAGTAGAGCACATTCTTCACCTCTGGTCCTGTCCTGACTGGGCCAGGGGCTACCACATGAGTGATCTCCTGCTTGATCTGGGCGAAAGCTTGTTGCTGTTCAGGGCTCTAGTGGAAGTTGTTCTTCTTGCAGGTTACCAGGT
>VZTE01001050.1:0-17062 GCA_013397775.1 Eulacestoma nigropectus
TAGAGTTTACATAGTTTTAAGGCTCAACAAACTTGAATTAACCAATCACCACACACCAGTAGGTGAGCATACAATAAACACGCAGCATGTTTTTCTAACAGTAACTCAGCTATGCCTCTTTCCCACGGTCCTTCTCTAGCTAAAGTAACAGACCTGAGCCATAATTTTACAAAGGCAACAAGGCCTTCATTTTATAAGGTTTTACCTAAATGCCACACCTCAATGCAATAAACAGCTCCCTGCAGTTTTCAGTTAAAATACTTATCTTTGATGAATTGTGGTTATTTTACTTATGTCAGTCTAGAATGGAACAATACAGGACTGTAATCATTACTGCTATTTATTTTTCAAATTTTTCTTTTGGTACTGTTGCAAGAAGGACTGTGTCAAGTTAGTGGTAATTAAAATCCAAAATGCAAGCAGTCAACTTGGTTTATGGTACTTTGCGGTAATAAGTATTCTTCCATTTCTTGATACAGGGCAAAATACAAACCAACAACATAGCCCTTAAAAGAGTATTGCCAGAATTGAGAGAATAAGTTGTTCACAAAATGGAAACACTCATTACTCATTTTGATTCAGATTTAATTTTAAAACCAGGAATTACATTATAAGTGTTGTTATGCTGCAGTCTCTTACTAGTTACATCACTATTCTCCAGCAGGTGTAGTTGCTTCAGAAAGTTTAGTCAGAATTCACATGCCTCTGAAAATCTGTTTGGTGAAGAAAAATGTAATATAATACAATGGCTGGTACTCATTTTCTGGCTTTCTAAACCATTTCTTTGCTATTCAAGGATTTGCATTATATGTAGCTCATATCCATTGCGGTGAGTTTATGTGGAAGAGCACTTTCAGATTCTCATTTGTGTAGGACAACAGTGATTTTCATCACAGACCTAATCTGGCCATTCTGTCAACCAAGAAAGAACTTCTCTGACTAGCTAATCAGTACAGCTGCAGTACATGGTACTGGTGTTTCCATACCACAGGAATGGCCTGCTGCACATGGATTATATAGACAGTCACTTTGCAATCAATCTCAACTTGTACATCAGTTCAACAGGTTGTGGATTTATTGCATGTGAAATGACCTACTGCACTGAACATGTCCTGGGGCCAAAAAAAACCAAAGCAAAAATTGGATTTACATTTGTAGCAGAGAGCTTTATTTGTGCAAGAGATGTCTACGCAATGGTTATGGCCATGTAGCCCTCATTTCACTTGGGTGAAAACTGCATCTTTCTCACTGTGAACTAGGTTTCATATGACTGGGAAACACTAGAGTTACTGTGTATGTCGATGCTGGCAGAAGTGAATAGGCACAATTTCCCAGAAAATAATAAACCACATACTTTTCTTAAATTATAGCCTTATACTGCATAAAAGTAGTAGGAGTAGGAGCATGAGCAACCAGTTAGTGTTGGATTCTTTAGTCCTGTATTTTGTTCACCTCTATTTGACATTACATCTGCAGAATGTTTAGCAACCCATTCATCACTCTCAGGCAGGTTACTTCAGCCTCCTGCCTATTATCCACCATAAAACACTGGCATATATTTTTCTACCTTTTAACAAAAATACATTGAGTTTCTCATGCATTACATGGATTAGGGAGTATTAATGATCCTACAGTTGTTTAACATCAAAAATATTATGAGCAAAGAGATTCCAAGTTACTTATAAATTGTCACAAACAACGTTTATAATATGAAAGCAAACCAAGCCAAACAAACAAACCAACTCAAGGTGATGTTACTGTTCATACACTTATAAGAGCTACAAAAAAAAACCCAATTCAAAACCAAAATTGTTGTTTATCCTCCATTGTTAAGTTTGTTCCGTGTATTCTTGTCTGCTAAATGCAGTCAGAAGTATTGATTGGCTTTTCTGTTTTGTTGTACGGACTGTACTTTGTGTGGGTTTTTCTGTTATACCATAATTCAGTAATCCCCCTCATCAAACCCATGGCTGTATATATAAAAACTTCATAAATGGATCAAGCTTCTGGTTATCTATTTATTTGTCTTAAGAGTACCTAAGACAACTAAATGAAGAGCTCTCAATCTCAGAATCACAGAATATTGCAAGTTGGAGAGAACCTGTAAGGACCATCAAGTCAAGTTGTTCTGACACACAGTATTTTTAATGATGCAGTAGTGAGCCTAAATGTCTTTTACATTTAAACATAATCCAACAGCTGAGAAAATCAACAGTGATTTTACACTAATTTCTAAAACTCCTATAGAATGTATGTCTTTTGACAGACAAAAAATGCAAATAGAAAAGTTAGTGATGAGTATGATTGGCATACAAGAGATTACCTTTCTACTTGAAAGGAAAAAAATTTGTTAAGATCTGTATAACAGGAGTGTAAGATGAGGAGATAGAAGAAGATTCCTGTTCCTGGGTAACATAAATGTTATTATATTCCATGTCTACCCGTGCCCCAAATTGTTACTGTCTCTTTAAGACTCTGCAGCTGGAAAATAGACCCATGAGGCGGAGGGAGCGGGGTGCCCGGGTTTATTTTAGAAGCTGGGTTTGCCCAAGCAGAGCCGCCTTGACTCTTGGCTCTCTCTTGGTTTTTGTCTCATGGCTTTTGCCATAGAGCTCAGGAAGTGTGGGTGTAGGCTCCCCTTCTGGGTTTTCTCTTGTTCCTTTTCAAGAGGGTTGCTTCAGGTATTTGTTTGTTTGGGTTTTTTTGCCAAGAGGGTGTGTTTTGCAGTGCTGGACTGTTTCAAGGTGATTCTGCGAGTGCCTGCCTGCAGCTGTGGCATTGTGCCAAGAGGAGCGGAGCAGCACTGCTCCATGCAATCACCCCAGTCTGCCCACAGCATGCAGCCGAGGTGAGAAGACAGGAAATCCAAGTTGCCCCAGCTGGCTGCCTTGCTGTCTTCTGACAAGTGGAAGGAAGTTCTAGCCCTTGACCAAGTACCAGCTGCCAGAGTATGCCAGCTGCATTTGCTGATGGAGCTGCTGCTGCAGCTGGAGAGACCAGGGGGAGTGGGCAGAGGGCTGCTGCCATTTTCCCTTTGTCTCCCCACACATGCTTGGCTGTGGAGGCCACCATCTTTGGGGGGGTATGCCACCATTTTGAGCTTCTCTTTATTCCTGGAGAGTCCAGGGGATTTCAGCAACTTTGTAACTAGTGACTATTACTGTTACTTCTTGCCTACTGCTATTTTTTTTTTAGTGAATTGTTAGTTTTTCACTTATATATCTACTCTTATTTGTTTCTCCTTATTGGTGGAAAGAGATAGGGGAAAACTGTAAGGGGAGGTAACTGATTTTAAAATTCTCTTAAACCAAGACACTGTTGCAATGGTTTTCCTGAATTTAGACAAAGCTCTCGTAAGAGAGTTTTGTCAGTGATGTGATCTTCCTATTTGATGGGAAAGAGTTTGTGTTCAAGTGCATTACATGATCGAGGTTTTATTCCCTTAAGTTTCTATTAATATGAAATAAAAGATTGAGTTAGCATACAGAAGTATCATGAAACTTGATCTCTGAAGGTTCATAAATCCTCCAAGATGTGTTTTATTTACTTCTTATCTATTTATTGAAATCACTGCTTCTAGAATCCTCACCTCATCTAAGGAATCAGTACTGAAATCGATATACTGACTGTAATGGGTTGAAACTGAGTTGATTGACAATGTGCTTCGCGAATTTTGCATATTTAAACCCCATGCAAGGGCGGGAAGTTCCTCTTGTTCCCGGTCTCCTGACGGAGAAAGGGGGAGGCCTCTGAGCCTCCGGGGGGCCTCTGGGCCTGTCCTGGGCCCTGCCCGGGCTCCTGCCCCCCACTTACCTCTCTCCCTTCCCCCAGAGCTGCAGGCAGCTAAACTACCCATGGACTGCCCCATAGCCGAATTCATCCGGCTCGGCTTCTAGGAACCCGGCAGGCTTCTTCTCCCCTTTTATGCAGCCCGCGCAGACCCAGCGGGAGGTGGCGTAGCCTCCTTTTTGCAGCCTATGCAGCTCGCACCAAACTGAACATCAGTGCAGCCTGTGAGGAAAGATGTGAGGAAGAACATGCCAGCTGCACGGTCAGGAAAAAAGAGAAAGTAAGTCACTTGAGACAACGCTGAGATGGCGGCGGGAGAAAAGGGTGTGTGCGTTCCGGCGCGAATCTTAAAAACCCTTCTAGCAGCTGCGGAGGACTGGACTCTTTAAATCATTTTAAAGTATGGGGAGATGAAAATCCATGCCTGTAAGGATTTATGTTGCAGCCTGTGAAGATGTAAGAAAATGCCTATGCCAGGCTATGTAGTAGTGAAGCAGCTTTGAGAGATTTGGAAGCAGAGAAGCCCTTGTGTTTAAGCTGGAGTAATTCATGTTTAAAAGAGACTGGAAGCAGAGAACCTTTGTGTTTAGGCTGGAAAAATTCATCTTTAAAAGACTTGTAACACCATGTGATGGCCCATGAGTGCATTATGAATATACTGTGGAATTTTCATGGGAGAGAGATTTCACATCAGTAGATAATTTTTGGGCGGACTACTGAGTTGTGAAGGTTTTCCATGGCATAGCAGAAGGGAACCCTTTTTCCCTAAGTATAAGAAAGAGACTTTCAAGGACTGCAACACTGACCAAAATCGTTACCCTTTGTGCAAGGTGGTAAAAGGAGGGGGGAGTGCTAGAGGGAAGGGGGTGGGGGGAAGGGGTTTTGCTTTAATGTCTTATTATTTCTTGTTATTTTTAACTCTGTTAGTAATAAACTTCTTTATACACTTTGAAGTTTTGGGCCTGCTTTGCATTTTTTCTGGTCCTTATCTCACAGAGTGAAATAGATGTGATCAAACCACTACACTAAATTGGTGTTTCCGCCCAGTTGGCGAACCAAACCCGCTGCACTGACCTAATGTATTGCTGTTGCATTCACGTTAATTATTATATGGGAGGAGCAGACAACAAGAAAATAGGAATTTTGCCTTTGTCAAGTTGCCAGTATGTATTTTTTTTTCTAATTTATATTTACAGGCCCTGAAAGGAAATTTTGGTTAATGTGTATGTATTAAATACCCACTCAGTAAATACTTTTACATTACACAATGAACTATTTTGTTGGGGTTTTTATTTGCATCTATTCATCACAAACAATTTAATTTAAAGAAATACTTAAATGTGATCTTATCATGCAGTAAAGAGTTTGCAAAAACTACCTGCAAGCAATCCAATTTCAACTCACGGCTTGCTACATGCTCCCACATGTACAGTTTATATGTTATAGGTTCAGGTGCCTGATGCATAAACTGCATCACTGTTTCTTATCTCAATATCTGCATGTTTGATATTGCCCAACCCATGGACAGGATACTGCTTGTCCTGTGTATTTGAATAAGTTTTCTCAAGATCTGCTGCAAATTACATTACCAAACCTGTCTATATTTTCAAAACAAAAAGTCTGTACAGTTACTTGTTGTGGTGTGGCAGCCCGTCCCTGGGCTGTCTAACACCAGCCAGAGGCTAGTAGCCAGGAGGCTCCAGCAGTGGGACCTGGTTAATGAGCAAACTCCCCAGGGTTAGGGTGACAACATAGAACCCTCCCAGAAGCCCTTGCACCCCTATGTATATGTCTCCCTGGGCATTGAATCCTTATTTCCCCTCCCTTCTCCCCTATACTTGGTTATCTTCCAGAACTTTCTACCTTCCTCAGTAGCCCATTGGCTCTTTGCTCCCTCTCCCCGCCTTCCTTGTTCCCCATTGGTCCTCGGTGTATTTCCCCGCCTCTGTAACACCCGTTTGGCCCCCAGTTACTGGTTCCCTATGGTTTCCACGCCCCTTCTTGTCCCTGGTTCTTAACCCCTTGTCAGCCTTTGTTCGGGGCTCTCTCAGCACCCCGCTCTCGGACCCTCATCACCCCGTAATAAACCCTGTTCCTGTGGAGCTGTGTTGGAGCCCGTCCGCTTCTTTGCTTCTTCCCGCGCCGTTGCCACCTGGAAGCTGCCGAGCCCTGTGTGAGTCTCGGCTGCTTCCCCACCGTGAACAGGTCCAGCAGCTCAGGACAGCCCTCCAGGTAACTGGCACTGCCCCTGGAAGCTGGGTCGGGGCGAGTGGTGTCAGTTACTTACTTGATTAAATATGGCTTCCCATATGGAACAGCTCAGTGTATTTGTTAGACTGATTATTTCACACACAGAGTATTCTGAGTTGGAAAAGACCCACAAGGATCATTTGAGTCCAGCTCTTAAGTGAATGGCCCACACAGGTATCAAACCCACAAGTTTGACAGCATTCTGTTCTAACCAAGTGAGCAAATCTGAGGGTGGGAATTACTTTTACAATATGAAAATAAGGTTAAAAGCCATTCACAGGCTGATAGGTTTAATTCTGTCTCTATCCATATTATAGTAGTCTTATGTAGAGAGTGTATGTATTTAGAGTATGCAGGTGGAGATGTTTATATTACTGTTGGGGTTTTAGGAGCTCTCCTTTTGTTTTCTTTTTCTCTCAAAGAATTTTTCCCCATACAAGCTGCCAAAGAGACAAAAGACCTGGCCACAGGGGGAGGAGTCTAGCTGGCCAGCATCTTTTACCTGAGGTTTTCTCGTGTACGGCAGAGAGGTCGCGAGATTTGAACTGGGTAAAAGGGCTTGGGTGGGGCCCCTAGGTCTCTTGTTCTGCCGGCATTCGAAGGGGAGAGGAGCTGCTGTCGTTGTGGAGAGAATTTGCCACTACTACAGGCTTTCTGCCTTCTGCTGCCTTCCTTCTACTGTGAGTGAACCTTGCTCCTTGGAGCAGCAGTTGCACGAGGACTCTATCTAACACCCTACCTCACTAAAAGAGAGACCTTTACAGCATCTGCTCNGTCACAGGTAATGGTGCATCCTAAAATGTCATTTTCTCTCCCCTCTGATACATGTAAAACTTCAGAAAAAAACCAATTATACTTACACACATACACATATATATATATAAATAAAAGTAAAGAACTGTTATTCCTATTCCTGATATTTTTGCCTGAAAGCCCCTTAATTTCAAAATTATGATAATTCGGAGGGAAGGGGGTTGCATTTTCCGTTCCAAGGGAGGCTCCTGCCTTCCTTAACAGACACCTGTCTTTCAAACCAAGACAATTACATAGGTGAAGAGTATTGATATTTTTGGATTATGTTTTGGGCCTTAGAAATCAGAAGCAAAAATCCTAAAATCTTGGAAGAGTTACAACTTCCCCTGGTGCTTTTCTGTGTGTATTAAAATATGTTTTTGTTTTGGCTGTACTTGAAGCTGGATGAATTGAAGTATGGTGTTATGGTGGCTATACCTTTATTATATCCCCTTTCTTGGAAAACAAAACACAAGAACTTCTCTGTAAGAAAATTTTTAATTGTTTACTGTGTGTCTTGGCTTGGATTAAAATAGTTCAAAAGATAATTTCAATATTTCATTCAAAATTTTTATCAATGTAGTATTCGAAGACATTAAAAAAAATTAGGATTAAATTTTTCTCCCTAAAATATCTCATATCAGAGTCTAAAATTTTTATCTGGAAAGTATTCTTTATTGAAAATCATCTCTGATTTTTTGAGTGCAGATTTTATTATTTACAAACATGCAGCTTAGTGATCAAAAATGATTTAATTGTTTTTTATTTATATTTGCAAGAGATTGGCTTTCACTAGTGTAATTTTGTATTCCTTCATTTTACACACTTAGTTTTAAAGAACCCATCTCCTTGACACATGGTACTTCAGCTACTGTAGTGAATTATAATAACTTGATACTATTTTATTTCAAAAGTTAATGAAATGCATTTATGTACTTTATAGTTCAAGTCTATATGTAGTAAGCAGAGGTCCAGTAAAACCTTTTCTTTTTACTCAAGTCTGCAATGATGTAAGGGTTTTTAAAATCTCATTTCAAGTTTAGATGCACGCTATCTGCTACTCTTTATTTTCATTCTATCTGCTTACACAAAACTATGAAGTCTTCTCACACCCGGGATGTCTTATCAGAACAGACAATACATATTGTAAGCAAAATAATCTAGGAAATAATCCAAAAACTTAATTTTTTTCTCGCTTTTTCCTTAATATAAATCAGGATCAACTTCACTGACTTGGATGCAAAGTGGGAAGAATGAAACCATAAGACTGCAAATCTGTGAAAATAGTGGAATTTTTTTACCAGACAGGCCTATAGTGGAGATTTTCACTTGGAGAAAGAACAAAAAAGAAGTAGGATTGTTCTTGGCAAATTATGTCTTCTTCAAAGGAAATTGATTTGTTTTCGCTCCTCTCTTTTGATAAATCATTGTCTCTTATAGACCTACAAGTTATATGGACACAAAAAAATCTTAGCCTTGAGTTTGGAAGTAGAGTGCTCTGAATTCTGAAAGGGAACAATTCAGATTATACTGCTGATTTACCAAAATATGGGTATAAATCTAACATTAATACCCAACTAAGAGGGACAAGAACTCTCTAACTCCCTTAGGGTTAGAAAGTGTATGTTTGTTTTCAGCGCTGGGCTCCGCGTGGGATAGCTCCCTAATACGCAGTGCAAAATCACAGAACAATACAAAGTCTATTTATCTACAAAACCTCTGAATATTCAAAATACAAATGCATATTTATAACATTGACACCTCCCATTCTCCGCTTTGTATGGTAATTAGCTGAAAAGTCATTAAACATGCGTATGACTTGAATTGGGTCAGTGGTCTCGTAATTTGAGGAGAGGTCTTAAATGATTAAGTAAAACCCATCTTCCTCGTTTTGACCTTTCTACCTTTCTGGTTTTTGGCAATACATATTGGTCTTGGAGGACCTCCAATTTCTCCCTTCATTACCTTTGACTAGGGTTTCAAATGAAAAATTAGTAATTGTCTAGATTTCTTTAGATCTATTAGTGTTGTTTGTTTCTCATTATAAATACAGCTGAACAAACATAAAGCAACAAGCAACCAATTACTTGGATCTCAGACCCTAACTTGGTAGCTAATCATTAATTTTCTTAATTAACTCCAGCTGGGTTTGCTTATTATATTTGTTTTGGCTAATTTCAACAAAGCTAACTTTTAACTAAAATCTTAACATTTAAATGTTTAAAACTCTGTGTTTCACTGCATGTTCCAATTACAGTTAAGAAGATAGGTTGTGCTAAATAACTTCTGATGAAAGTGCAGTCTCATGTGCCTGGTTGTTCTTTTTGCCTATTTGACTTAGAAACTTTCAGTGTATAGTAAATAGAATAGATGTAGGAATCTCAGATTACTTTAAAACGGATTATATGAAATATACTCTTTGTAGTTACTGAATTCAGATGATGAACTGCGAAACTTCATTTACAAGATTCTGCAGGTGTTTTTAGAAGTCCTTTTATTTACAAAAGCAAGTTTGGAAAACCATTTTTCGATGAAGAAAATACACAGTGAAAGGATAAGAAGGCAGCTGTGAAAAGGGTGGTTTCACATGATGTCATGCCACTTAAACACACCCTTATCATATTTTGATATGATGTTTTTTAGATGTATAATATTTAAAGTTGACTACCTTTAATGTTAATTTATCCTTGGCAGATCGAATATTTTTTTTTCTGATACATGTGCAAAAGTTTTCGTTCTGGCATGTGACAAGTGCTTAGCCTTCCTGGTAGTGGTTTGGATCCACTTAAGGAGATCAAATGTCTTATGAATTTCACATTTCTAATTTTTATCTATTTGGTATGAAATATAAATGAAGGGAAAAAAAAGTGAAACCACAGCCATCACATGGACAAGTTACAAACTAATGTCAGTGTGTTTATCACATGGTCTGGTTTAGTCTGCAAAACAAACAAATGGAAACTAGTGTGATTTTTGGACTAATACTGAGCTTTTCCCTTCTAAGCCTAACCAGAGTAATAGCAGCTTTATCAGTAATAATAATATTCGTAATAGCTTATTTTGATCTTCCACTCCTTTTAAATAATGCTAGAGTAAGTTTAAATTAGGACTTTTCAACACTTTTTCTACTAAAATGTATTACAGGTGATTATAATAAGTTAAAGTTGTACAATAAAACCTAATTCCTTTATAGATTTTGACAGACTTTACATTCAATAAACGAAGCTAAACCATGCCATACACTCAGCAAATACTCCTAATTTTTGTATTGAGTGATCTCACTAGAGATTAATTGCCTTCTTTTCAGTGGGAAGGAAACCAAGCATGGTAACAAAGTCAAAATTCCTTATTTTTCAGGTTTTTTTCCAATTTACAATTTTCTAATTCTGATCTTTTTAAATACAGTTCTGTGTTCTTAAAAAGTCTCTTTTTCTATTCTACAGATTAATTTCTAAATGCAAGTGGGTTAACATGGAAAATAACACAGACACTCATACTTTTGGTGGAGCGTGTTTCATTAGATACCAGTTCCAGTTATCTTCTTTATACTTACCTGTTGTTTCTTCTTTGTAACAGTATGTACTATCCAGTAGTTTATTTTTATTTGTACCTAGTATTTTTCCTCGAAATCTTCATACATGATTTGTACATATATATGTACAAGTATATATAGTACATAAGTATTACATATATAAGTACTACATAGGTGTAAAACTGTGTAAGATTACCATAAACAATCTGATTTAAGATGCTAGTTAACCCAAGATGCGAATGTACTGTCTTTTGTAAGATTTAAAATTAGTTTTAGCTTGGACTTAAATAATTCATTCCTGTTCTTAGTATTGTTCTGCTATAGGAATCTGCACCTACCACAAGACAGGATTCATGTAAAAAAATGGCTTTTTAAATAATGCATTTATTCCTATAAGTATTTACCTAAAATCAGAGCTCTCTTCTTGCTGCATCACTTGCAGCTGTCCAGGAATGACTCCTGTCTCAAATGAGTCACTGTGCAAGTCCGAGGCGCGGTGTTCTGGGTTGAGGGAAGTGCGACAGGAGCTGCCGCGTGGCACCGAGAGATCCAGGCAAAGGCACAGGGCCCAGATAAAAGTGGCCCAACAGCCGCTCCCAGGTACTGCCTCGGAGGCAGTCCGCCTTGGCTTCTCACACCCAGCTCCTGATGGTCGGGTGCCGGCTCAACCCTGCGCTGCGGAGGAGGAATGGCGAAAGCAAAAAGACTTGGAAGGGCTTCTTGTGCGGTGCTCCAGAGAGGATTTTATTATCTGAAGAAACCAGGGACAAAAAGCAAAAATCTGAGGAGGGTAGAGGGTTTTGTACAGGGCTGACAGTAGGCAGGGAAACTCAGATGGTCCAATCGTGTTGAGGAAAGGAGGTGGGGTTTGGGAGGAGTTTAGGGATACAGTCCAATGGGAGAGGAGGAAGGAGGGGCAGGAGAGCGTACAACCAAAAGGGAATCGAAGAGCAGAGAACTTTCCAGCCACTTAGGGAGATTGACAACTCAGGGCAGAGACAATGCATATGATAACATCAGGGGGAGGAGAAGTCACGCACCAACCTCTAAAACAGGTGATTGACAATCAGACGAGGTGCATTAGAGTAAATTACTCTAACTTGTCAGATTGTCTGGCTCATAGTGATCCCACCACTGTATTTGCTTCAGGCCATGAGTTGGTGGTTCATCTATCAGCCTTATGCGGGGCTGATGCACCACAACATCTTCTGAGCTGTTTTGGCAACCAGTATCCAAAGCAGTGTGTTTCAACCTGGAAAAATATTATGTTTAGAAGGTGTATTATGAACAATTCAAGATAGTTTAGAGGTTTCCTGAGTCACAATGGAATATAAGCTGTGTAAGGCTTTGATGATTCCTTTTGGAAAGCTTCCTTGGTTCCTTTTTTTCCTTTTTTCTTTCCTAGAACTATTTGTAAGGCAAGAATGAGACTAGGCATGTCAAAATGTAGTAAGCTTCAACATTTTAACAGGGAGTAAAGACTGGTAAAAGATATGCAGGACTGTGAACTGTCATTCCAAGAAGAGTCTATGTCTGCAAAATTTCAGCATCTGAAAGAGCTAATGTTTAAAATTAAGCCAGTTTTAATATATAAACTAGTGAGTAAGAGAATGGTTTGTTCTAGTATTTTTGTAGTTCTCACCAGTACATATCAAATAATTCTACCTTTAATATTTCTTTTAAAGTTTTGTTCTACAGTGTTATATCAAAAGACTAGGTATGCATAATGTAGCATATGTATTATGACCTTCCAGAATATTTATACACAGTCTAGTTTCTCAAAACAAGAACATTTAGCAGGTTTTAAAACATTATTAGCTCATGCTTAAAAGAGAAGAGGAAAAACTGTAAATAGGTGTAAGCATAGCTGTCAGTGAGAATATTTTTATATGCTAGATTGATTTCCTGTTACCTGTTACAATATAGTGAAAAATGAGGCAAAAAATAATAAATTGCTAATATTTCTTGATCACTGAAAATTCGGCTTCTTGTCTTAATCACAAACGTGGCTAAAATATATTCCCCAGCTACCTCTGCACCATTTAGGTTTCTGCATTTAAAAACAACCTTGCATTTTCCCCCCAAACTGTTCCAGGACAAACATTTCTGTTTATATCATTTTACAGAGTGCAACTAAGCAAGAGCTTCACAGATGCAATAACTGTGACATGTTTTTAAATGAAGGGTTGTAGCCAGGTGGGGGTCAGTCTCTTCTTCCAGCAACAGGATGAGAGGACACAGTCTTAATCTGTGCGATGGGAGATTTAGGCTGAACCTTAGGAAGAAGTTCTTCACAGAAAGAGTGATTGGGCATTGGAAGGGGCTGCCTGGGGAGGTGGTGGAGTTACCATCCCTGGAGGTGTTTGAGAAAAGACTGGATGTGGCACTTAGTGCCATGGTCTAGTTGGCAGGGTTTTGTTAGGTCATAGGCTGGACTCGATGGTCTCAAACATCTTTTCCAACCTGGTTAATTCTGTGATTCTATGATTCTTAACTTCTATAATGTTTCCTTAGGACCGAATGTTTGCAGTTCACCTTAACAAGTAACATACATATTTGATTTCCAAAAACGAATCTCAGTGCATTAGCATAAGCTTCGGAAGAATTTGACTTCCTTTTCCTAAAATTAAAAATTGCAATGAGGACTTTTTACCTTGATAATCACTCAAGAGCTTTCACTTAAGGGTTAGGCTTCACAGAACTTAAGTATCATTACTTACCTATAATTAAAAATAAACTAAGGTAACTGTGTTTGGTCATTCTAAAACAAAGTAACTTAATGTAGTTTTTTCAATAAACTTAAAATTTAATTGCAAACACTAGTTTTGATCAAATAAAGTGTACTCTGGCCCTGAGAAAAAAATATTTCAGATCCAGGAGTGAGATTTTAAATACTTTTTATTAGTAACTATATTCATAATGGAGGGGAAAAAACAACCAACAAATAACCAAAACAACTTTACACTGGAAGTTATTTTGAGTCAAGAAATTGAAATGTTTTCCTTAAAATTCAAACCAGAATTTTAACCTTTATTACAAGTGGAATTTTTTCTCCCAAGTAAAAAGAATTCAGTTAAAATTAATTTGAAGAAGTGTTGGTTTTGCACGGCCTGGTTTTTGGTGGTGGTGGGGGGCCACGGAGATGGCTTCTGTGAGAAGCTGCTAGAAGCTTCCATCATGTCCAGCAGAGCCAATCCCTGATGGCTCTGGACATGCTGCTGCCCAAGGCTGGGCCAATTCGAGAGGTTGGTGATGCCTCTGTGATAACATACTTAAGAAGAAAATCAAAACATACTTAAGAAGAAAATCAAAACAAAGTGCACAGTCTTTTTCCTAGCCAGAGAAGAGGAGGAGGTGAGAACATGTGAGAGACCAAGGTCAGTGGAGAAGGAGGGGGAGGAGGTGCTCCAGGCACCAGAGCTGAGATACTTCTGCAGCCCATGGTGATGACCATGGTGAACCAGGCTGTCCCCTTGCAGCCCATGGAGGTCCACAGGGGATGCAGAGATCCACCTGCAGCCTGTGGGGGAGATGCCTGTGCCAGAGTGGGTGGAGAGTGTGATCCAGTGGGAGACCCAGTGGAGAGAGGGGGCCCCTGCTTCCAGGCTGGAGCAGCCTGTCGTTGGAGGACTGCACCCCATGGAAGAGTGACCCATGCCATGGCAGTTTTGGGAGGACTGTTGCTTGTGAGAGTGGACTCACACTGGAGAAGTTCACGGAGAACTGTCTCCTGTGGGAAGGACCCCACTGTCCCATAGGGGAAGGACTCCCCTCCCTGAGCAGCAGCAGCAGATGTCAGGTGATGAACTGACCAAAACCCCCATGCCCTGTCTCCCTGCACTGTCGATGGGAGGGAGGGAGGGAATGGGGGAAGAAAAGGTGTTTTTAAAGGTGTACTTTACTTCTCATTATGCTCCTTTGATTTTGTTAGTAATAAATTCACTTTATACCTGTTTTGTCCTTGGAGTGTTTTCTCCCAGTCCTTATCTCAACTCATGAACCCTTCATTAATGTTTTTTCTCTCCTCTGCCCAGCTGTGGCAGGGGAGGGTGAGCGAGAGGCTTTTGTGAGTGCCTGGCATTTGGCCAGTGTCAAACCACAACAGAAGAAATGAAAGCCAGAGAGGGCCTATAAGATTCTATATGCTAATCCATTTACTTTGATTCATGCAAAAGATACTGCAAGAGCAATCAGATGAATTAATTGTTATTACCTGGCAGAAAACAAGGAAGATACACAGCCAAAATTTTGTCAAGTCAAATTTTCATCTTGAATAGAATGGTAGGCTTGTAGGTAAAGGAAAAGTAAAGATATTCTGCATTACTATTTTTCTGTTGTTATAAGAAAACTATATAATCTTTATGAAATTTGTGTGTAAGGCACATAAAGATTAGTGTTGAACATGAGTAGTTAGCTGTGAGGATTCAGAGTGTCGCCACCGAGGATTGCTTTGGTTGGCGTGGGGCCTTGGGAGAGACAGGCAGGCTGCGTTGGCAGGAGGTGAGACAAAGAGCAGGAGGCAAGACAAAGAGCAGGAGGCAAGACAAAGAGCAGGATAGTTAACAGGAGATTAGGCGAAGAGATTGTAATCTGTAGCTGTTGGAGACGCAAAAAGATGTAACCCTAGAAGCCGAAGTTTGGACTGCTGGACTGTTAGTTTGTAACAGTATATAAAGATGTGGCTTCTACAATAAAATTTGGCTTTGCATGCACCCGGCGAAGTCTGTGTTTCAATAACCAACAGTTACCAATAGTTTACTCTTCACATGGGTCTGTCCTGGTCTGCTCTTCAGTTAATAGTTAGACATTAAGCTAGAGTATATGGAAATTGTATCTGATATTTGTTCATGGGAGGAACTGCAGAGATAGGCAAGGATAAGAAAACCTTAAAATTAAACTTCCCTACTTTGGAGAAACTGAGAAAATACAATGCAATACAACAGGGAAAAGTGCAATACACTTTGAACAGATGTCGTAGTTTAACCCCAGATAGTAACTAAATGTCACACAGCTACTGTCTCCCTTCCCTCCCTTCTGATTCCGCTCCCCTTGTAATAAGTTACAATTATGAAGTATTGTTTGTTTATCAAATTTTGACTAGCTTATAATGAATTAGAAGATATAGTTTGTTAATTTTGCTTAAGTTAGCAGAATGTTGCAAAAGGCCTTTTTGCCCAAGCCTGAGAAACCACAAACGTCTACACACAGCTGCCCCGGGGGGGGGGAGCAGGAGAAAAGATAAAGGATGTGATAAACTGTGCTTTGTTCATTAACTCAAAGATAGGAGAGAGGGTGCTTACTTTACAGGGCTTTGTTCAGCAACTAACCCAAAGATAGGAAGATGTTTATTTACAAGGTATACAATTCGAGATAGTTGTTAGCTCAGTATTTTGAAATCAACATATGAGCCGGGAAGTGTCTACAACCATAAAAGGAAAAGTCGTCCAAGGGACAAAGAGGAAGACTTTGAGCCTCCAGCCTCACGACTACCAGAAAGCAGAAAACGACCCTCTAGCAACCGGCCGCGCAGGCACAGAGTACATCAGGAAGGACATGTATCCCGGAAGAAGAAGAGTATATAACCAGAGACTTTTGAGGGGTGGGCGCGCGCCGTTGGTAGAGCGGAGACTCCCCGGCCGCCCAGCACTGATTTTACTTGTTGTCGCTTGCTTAATAAACTAAATTGTTAATTGACTTGGAGCTCAGGCAATTTATTGGAGCTTAACTTATAACACCCTCAGACTCCTCCCAGTGCAGTGGGGAGGAGAACTCATGGAGTGCGATATGAACAGTTCAATAATTGAAACAATGTAAAATATAACCATAACAACTATAATAACAGCAATAAGAAGGAGTCGGGGGGAGAGAGATAGGAAAAACCCGGGTAAAAGAAATGATGCATGGTACAATTGCTCACACTCCACTGATCAATGCCCGGCCTGTCTTCAAGCCATTATCGTCCCCCATTCTGGGCAGCTTCCCACAGTTTATGTACTGGGCATGATGTTCTGTGGTGTGAAATATCCCTTTGTCCAATTTGGGTCAGTTTTCTTGACTGTGCTCCCTCTCAGTTTCTTGTGGACCTGCTCACTGGCAGAGCGTGGGCAACTGATGTCCTTGGCTTAGGGTAAGCACTACTGGGCAACAACCAAAATATCTATGTGTTACCAACAGAATTCTCATACTGAATCCAAAACACTATACCAGTGACTAAGAAGAAAATGAACTCTACCGCAGCCAAAAGCAGTATCTGCCTGTTATTCCACATCATTTGTATCATGCGAGGTCCCAGATTTCCCAATACCTGTCAGAGACTGAAATATTGTAGTTTATGCCTTAAAACATTTTCATGAAGGACTCTTAAAACTGTATTATGAAAGATGCAGCACCCTGAATGGGGCTCTAAGAGGCCCTGGACTGGCTCGCTGATGAAGATAAGATAAAGGGCTGGGGACATCCACAAAGCATAAGCTTAACACCTCCAGGGTGGGGACCACAGCCCCAGGGCTATCAGCTACCAAGGCTCGCACAGACTCTCGCAGCAAAGGGTGGGGGAGAGAGAGGCTTGGGATGTGTGCTGGAAAAGCCTCTGGTGAGAAGTGCAGTGACCACCCATCCTCCACTGTGCAGAGGAGCCCAGCTGAGAGGGACCCTTCACCTGGGGGGGAGGGAAGCCTATCCACAGCAGAAGGGGTGACA
>VZTE01001051.1:0-18865 GCA_013397775.1 Eulacestoma nigropectus
TTTTCGTGTCGGTGTGCGACAGGTTTCTTTCCCCCTCTTGTATTTACAGGAATTCGGTTATCAGAATCATAAACTGTATCTCACTAACCTAAATTTACCTTTCAGTGGTTTTCATTTTAACTTTTTAAACAAAACCAGCTGCTTCAAATCCAAAAACTCTCTTATCAGAAGTAGATTCTTTTATAAACACTGTAAACCATTCAAACTTGAAAAAAATCTCTAAGGAACTGAAAAGCATTGTAGCAAATATACTGCTTCTTTTTCATCCTAACTTCGATTGTTTCTCTTGGAGATGTATATTTGCAAGTACTGAATAAAAACCTGATGATTTTTATGTGAATTGTCAAAGTAATAGGTGAAAATACTCAATGCTCCTCTTTTACATTGCTTTATTATGTTGAGTGTAATTTTTTTAACATTAATTTAAAATGTTTTTGGAAATTCATAAACCACTCATTAAAGTTAAAGAACTGAGTTTTCCATCCAAGTATTTTTAAAATGGAAATTATAATGACTTTTTGATTTACTGTTAATTTTAAAATTAAGAGCCTTGAAATCATTAAATATGTATAAAAAATTTATTCCAACTTTATATTTGGAAATATAGGCATATGAAATATATCCACATTGATTAATTTAAACAGAGTTTTAATTTAGAAAGTTAAGCTCAGGAAACAGGTTATTTTAAAAAATAATAGTGGTAAAGATATTAGAATTTAAGCATTCAAGGTAAAATACTGATAGTTTCTCAACAAAAAAGGAGAGTGCAAATATACTGACTATACATTTAAACAACGCTTTAGCTATTTCTAAGACCAGCCTGTTACCAAAGTACATCAATAAATAGTTAACCAGCACAAAGTTAACTCCTGACAGAGGTGAAAGATGCTTTCCTTCTTTGTGGATATAGAGATTGCCAATCTTCTTCCTCCTTCTCCAACAAATTTGTAGGGAACAGCTTGTTTGTCACAGTCTCCAGCTCATTTGTATCCTTATAAAAGTAGCTCTTATTACAAAAGGCTAACTAGAAGAAAATAAAATTTCCCTTGGCCAGCTTTCTAATGGGTCTATACATGAAATAGGACCTGCAGATCACATGGGAATGGATATATTAACGTATTTCAGGGAGATCCAGCCTTTCATAGGCATTCCAAAAGAAAACGTATCTACAACAATTGTTCATTAATTTTGTTCTGTCATGCTTTCAATTTTCCTGTTCTTTAGTATTTAATATAGTCAAAATTAATTTTAGGGGCATTCTGGCTTCTCGTTGGTCATTATATTGGTTGAGGGAGGATTGAAAGAATTTACATAACTAAAATAGCCAGATTCATACCCTTGGAATAGCTTCAAAGGGAGACCGCTGAGGATTCAATGTGATGCAATAAAGCGGTTACTTAACAGGAATAAAAATTGTAGGATGTTTCTTGGTTGGACGGTTGGGCCGGATGGCGACGAGAGATCTCTGAAGTCCGGTTTTAGAGCATGAGGTTGATTGCTCAGGGCTTGGGGATAGGGGGCCTGCTTAAAGCAGCCAGCCGCTGCTAGAAGCAGGCCAAAAAGCATGAAGCAATAGAGAGAGAGAGTAAAGAAGAAGTGCAAGAGAGTATGTAAGAGATGTAAGAGAGGTGTGAGAGAGTATATGCAAGAGCGCGAGGTTCTTGCTTACAATACAATAAATCTTCTGTGTTGAATATTCTAATTTTCATCAACCAATCTAGTACAAGATACAAATCCTATAGCATTTACATACCGCCTATAAGAATCATTGCATTACCATACTCTGTTATATTTTAAACTCCAAAAACTACTCTTTGGACCCCTTCTGCCAAGCTAGCAGGGTCTGCTTTAACCCTTGGACCCTTGTGCTAGCAGAAGGTATTGTTCAGTCAAAGGGGATTACCTTCAGTTGGCCATACCATTGTTTTCCAGTTGTTCAGTAACTAAGGCCTGGTATCTCAAAGTATGCTTTCATTTTGATGTCACTTATAGTTTCCATATTCTCAGCATTTTTTGCCAGGCAATCATATTTATAAGGCTTTCCTGTTTCATTTTCCCTAACAAAAAATGTTCAGTCATTGTATACAATACAGCTCCAAAGAAGCAGGAAAGGGTGGGTAAAGCCTTCATTAGTGGTTTCATTGCTCTTTTTTCTTTTTTTAAAAATTTATTTCTTTGTTTTAGTTTTTTGTCTTTCTTAGTAAGGTAAGGAATTCCTTCTTTTAGGCATGATCTAACTTCACAAAGGAGAGAATTACTATAATTTGAAAGGGAGTAAGCTGAAGTTACAGACTGAAACTATGAAAGTGAAAGGAGGAGAAATAGTTATGGATTTGAGAAAGCAAAGAAGATTTTGAATTTTTGTGACACTGTAAAGGCCTACCTAGCATAAAAACTTCAAGACAAGTGATTTGGCCGAATTAGCAACTTCAGTAGTAGAAAAGTTAGGGAGTAGAATATTGTCATCTTGGGAACTTCACTGTGATCATTGCAAGGTCAGACCAATATACAGCACAGTTGCCAAACTGGACACAAATCTAGGAGGGAAAACCAGTTTATATCAGTGTTGTAGAATCGTTGTCAGAATTGCACAGAGAAAATGCTAAAAGTTTGTACAAGGCTGTCATTCACTTAACTTCCCTGAGGAATGACTTAGAGGAAAAAACCGGAGTATTAAGTTTAATCTTGACTTCTCCTGTAGTGTATTCATATTGAATCTCTCTAGTGATTTAAATTTCTATTTCTTCAGCATAGATTCAAGACAGTACACAGATTAATCAGCACTTTGTAATATGTTTACTAAAAATGAATCAGTAGAGTATTTGACAAGGGAAAAATATGCCTCTGGGTAAGCACCACCTACATGTCCCACTCACACATCCCATTGAATTCAGGCAACTAAACTGAATTTACAGTGAAAGTAAATTTCATATTATTCAGCTAAACAAATAGGACACGAGAATAGCCTAGAAGAGGAACAGCCTGTATATACCTAGATGGACCATCTAAGTTATTTTTATCACTAAGAGCTGAGGTCTATATTCCTTCTGAGAAATTTATTATTATTATTTAGATTTTTCGTAGCTTATCTGATCAGATAATGAAGTCTAGGCACTTAAAATTATTAGCTCTTGCAAATTATTTGGCTTATTACAAAAATGTATTTAACAAATGTATTAAATTCTGCTTCTGATATAAAAATATAATCATCATTATAATAGTAACAAAAGTATATTCTTATTTTGGAAAAATTAATGCAGACAGTAACTAAGACTACAACGGGATTTCCAGATAAAAATCTATATACACATAACTTTAGGCACAACAAAAATTTTTTTAATTTCCTGAACCCACACCTGTGAATTTTGACACACAGTCTTCGTGTAGCATATTGGTAACTATGTTATTTATAGTCATCTGTACAGATGGCTGAGAGAAATAGTAATTTTCCCACTTGTTTACTTGCTTTTACTCAAATGATAATCTTGGCAATAATTTCTCTTGACAAGGAATTTTCATGAGAATGTTTTCTTCACAAAAGAAATGTTTTCTATAGGTTTTGTCTCTAATATTGCCACTGACAAAGGTAGCTTGCTCAGAAAGTCTTGAACATCAGAGGTTGATGTCAAAAGCACAGTTAAATTATGGCTCCAAGAAAACACTATGAAACTCAGTCAGGCTTTTGGAAAAACAAAATTTTCAGTTTTCCCTTTACAAAAAAACATGATGGTTGAACTTCTCTCTCTGACTAGGAACAACACCAACACAACCCAGGAAAGAGGAATTCTGCATTTTTAATGTGATTAATCTATGATCGTGAGAATAAAAAGAAACATTGTTTCCAACCTAAGTGTTGGAAACCGAGGAGTTAAAACTTCCACAGGCAATAATGGATTTGATTTACAGCCCTGGAAAGAATTTGGGTTGATGTGATGACAAGACATATAGACCCTAAGCAAGAGAATCATAAACCTATGCTCCTATAGCTATAAATAAGAAAATGTATTGGGTGATAAGGTGAAGGGTGTTAAGCGTAGTAGTATGATTTTATAGTTTAAGTTAAGAATTTAGATGTTATAATAGAAGTATATGGGTGTACGTGACTTAGCAAATAATTGGTTGAAAATAGACACATTGCAGTAAAAGTGACCAAAGGTGATAGGTTATCAAGTCAAAACAAAGTTTCGTGTTAATTGCTTATTGGACCAGAAAGTTATAAATTGCCAAGTAACCTTGAAACCTGTGACTATCCCTCATTATGGCCACTTATTACTTAGCTCTACGGCTTCTGAGACTGATGCCTTGTTTGTTATTTTAAGTAATAAATCGTGTATAACTGTGGTAGTCCTACCTCTTTAATAAAAGCTGCAACGCAAAAGAAGTAAAAGAGAAAAAGCCGGCAGAAGAGAAAAGTTATACCTAAGGAACCTTCTTTGGAGCTGCAGCTCAGCAGCAAATACCAAGTAGATGCACTTTTCAAAATACTAATCTGAGTATTTCATCTGAGGTGATGGCCATTTATTTTATTTATCAGTCTTTGCAGAGCAATTTAGCTTTAATTTATTCTTTTTCAGCTTACCTGTAGTTGTGTTTTTTTCTGATCCCATGTTGTGAAGAAGGTTCAGGATAATTTTACTTTACTTGCAGTTATAAAACTGTCTTTTGTTTTTCTCATCTCCTTACAAAAAAATGGAGGGCAAAACATACCATGCCTGTGAAAAAGGCATTGTTCATCAAATGATCTTTTTTTGATGGGGGGAGGGATGAACAGGTTGTGGTAATGGGTGGTATTTACCTTTATTTTTAAAAAAAGAAAAATCAACATGCTGCTTTCAAGAATAAAATAGTCTTTTCAATATGCCTGTACTGGCCTTATCTCAGTAGTTAAATCTACACCGCTTGCTCCTCCCTCTCTCCCTTTGTTGCAGAGAAAATCATGCTCCATGGGCTGGTGTCACAACCTGCCTCTGAAAGCAGGGTAACTGAGGCTCTTGCTAAAACATCCCTTGGAGCCGATTAGAATGAAGTGACACTGAATGAATGGGGTGTATGTGTGTGTGTATAGTATATATTTTACAACAATTTGATTGCAACGGAAAGGAGTATATAGCCATTTTGGTTATTATTGATAGTAATATGACAATATAAAAGTATGAAAATATCACTTAAGAAAAGGATAAAGGTGGAGAGGAAAATAGTGGAGAAGAAAGATATCACCAGCTGTGGATCCAGCTACAAGACTTGATTGTTGCAATTCAGATGTCTGTTGTTTGAAGTGATGGTTGCTGTCTTGATCTGTCACTGTGGGGGAAACCCATGAAACAAAGAGTTCAATAGGTTGGTACATGTTCGGGTTCAGGTTGGAATGCCCAGGCACCTCCCCTGGGGGGTAGTTTTAACACTGTGGATCATGCACAGTCCTCTGATGGAACCCCACAGAAATGAGTTTCGGGATGCTTCGGTGGTCACTCGTGGCCACAGATGCCATCTGTCCCAAAACTTGGGGTGATCTTGGTTGACTGGTGATATGTGTAACAAGCAGTTGCTTCCTTTTCCAGTTTGCCACAGTGGGGATTTTTGTCTGGATGTGTTAACCAGGATGTGCTAACCAGATCTCACCTCCACTAGGCCTGGAATGCACCTTCCTGTCACAAATTCCTCCCTTCTGTGCTTATCTCAAGTTCCTGTTGTGGTGGCTTTTCTTACAGCAAGTTCCTTCTGTGGCTTTGACAGTGTTTGAGACAGGCAACTGTACCCTTTAAGTCCTTACAGATGGGACTGCCAAGTGTCTTCCCTTTTGTAGGTCTAATAAAGCACCAGACTCAGTTTCTGAAGTCACAGTTAAGTTACAGAATTTTTAACAATAAGTACGCACATTACTGTGTTCTGCGGTGTCTTAAGAGAAAGAGGAAGACACTGTAGAGAGGATGAATAAGCCACAGAGAAAACATACCAGATCTCTAGCCAGGTCACAGTGGAAATTAAAAAATATTTTTCAGATGATGGGCTCACATCACTTTCCAAACCCTTTAAGATTCTCAGCCCTTCCAAATGTGGGAAAGCAATAACAGAAAAATGGATCAAAACTAAACCAGAAGTAAATTAAAGGTTTTTCCCCCTTCTTTTTCCCCTAAGAGCTAAAATTTATTTATGTTATTTACATCACTGCTCCTGTTAAGAAACCTACTCTTATACATTCTTTGTAACTTACCAAGCTCCTGCGTAAATAATGGTCCTGCTGGCTTTTCTGTAGCATTGTCTTTTGAATGTTGGAAGCAATCTGGAAAGAGGAGAAAAGCTGTAAGCTGAGGAAAAAGTCTCAGTTACAAGGCATACTTTGGCAACTGTCAATGTGGTAAACATTGACTTGGTCAAGCTAACCACTGCTTGCTTTGTCTGATAATACTATGGTAGGAATCCCTTGTTTTGGGGGGGCCCTTTCAAGACTCAGTAATTTGCAGTTTATCTGAAGCTCAACATGTAGAAAAATTAAGGGTTTATGCATAAGTTGAAAGGTTTTTTTACAGGAACCTGTAATTTTTTTCAAGATTGGAAACTGGCAAATGTATGTATCCATTTTCAGGGGTTATTATCTCCTTCTGAAGGAAAAAAGATTGATGATTCCCATTTAGATTTATAATGTATTTTTAAAAGCGTAATTACTTATGCCAATGATTATCTTGGTCCTTCAGAGTTTGTAGAAATGCCAAGAAATACTTGATGGGACTTGGCATTAAATAGCAAGTGGACAATCATTTGGGATACAAGCAATTACTGGAAAAGTGTCAAGGAAGTAAAAATAAATTACTAATTTTGACTTTCTTCTAGAGAAAGTATGCTTTTTTTGGAGGAGAACTAGAAAAACCAGTGCAACAAATTTCTAGCACATGGAGAAACCCAAACTAAGTTTACAATGCATGGCTATAGTGTTATGTGGTGGAATGGGCTTGAATACCAGAAATAGCACAGTGTCTGGGCTAGGTTAACCCTCTAGAACAGTTCAAAAGTTGTAATCTAAATGGTTTAGGGTATCAAAAACTCAATAGGTGCTTTTTGGAAAGGCTGATAGAGATCTTGCAGTTCCTTTCAATAAGGGAGGCCCTGGGACCTTTGCACAAGCCAGTAAGAAAATAACTCAAGATCATAGAATCACAGAATCGTTCAAGTTAAAAAAAGACCTTCAGCATCATCAAGTCTAATCATTAACCCAGCATTGTCAAGTCCACCACTAAATCATGTCCATAAGAGCCATATCTACATGTCTTTCAAACACCTCCAGGGATGCTAAATACAAGATCATGGTTTTCTGCCCATTTTAAATGGATCAGCCTGACAGAAATCTTTCTCTGAATATGAAAAGTTTATGAAGTTTCCTTGTGTCGTCTCCTACAGTTAGTAGAGGAACAACCCAGTATTTTGTTGAATTTGGATTATCTTTAATTTTGTTAATTCTGTTAATGAATTTTGTTTCACGCTTTATAATATTTAGGGCTATAGGCTGAGCAACTAGTGTACTGGCATTTCTTGAAAGTGACAAGAAATGAATGGACATCTACTGCAATAAAGACACAACTTAATAAAGATAACTTGGGACATAATGAAAAGCTTTGATTTTTATCAAGCATATTGTATCCTGTTTTTATTCATTATGGCATTTGTCATATAATTTAAGCCTAAATATGCTAATAGCATTCCACACTATAACTGATCTTCTCTGGAAGAGGTTTTATGGTAGCACCCTAGAATTATATCTATGTTTAGAACAGAAGACATCCCTATAATAAAGATAAGCCATGAAGAAATTAGTATTATACACTTGAAATATAATTCATTCTATACTTAGAAGTAAACATGTCTCATTCCTTCTTGTAACACTGGCCCCAGGGCCCCCAAACTAGCAAAAGGCTTTGTACAGGTACCAGTGATCCACAAGCCCCCCATATTGCCCTCTGGCAAGGGACACTCCTTCCATCAGGCTGAAGCGAGCTCCCAGGTGAGGACACAGTTCTACAGAGCTACAACCCAACTTCTTTGAGGTATCACTGGATTATGTAAGAGAAAATACCTACTTCCCCTCCTCCATTCCTCACAAACATTTAGTAACCAATTACATTAGGCAGTTTAAACTTAGAAACAAACCAGTGTAGTCACAAACCCATTTTTACTACAATGTCCTAGGTTACAATGTAAGATGTAACCAATAGTATGTATTCTATTATCATCTTCACAAGCTGTTAAAGCAGGTGAGGCAATGTTCGTTATCTCCTACCATGACTCATCCTTGATAACTCCCTCCGGGAGCTATCTTTGTTTAATGGGCAATCAAGGACTCACCTCATGACTCACAGAACTGCATCAGCCCATTATGAGATGCTCTGCCCAGGGGGGAGGAACCAGGCATTCCCACCTGGATATAATCTGGGGTTTGGAATAGTACAAGGAGCCCTTACCTATTGGATTCCCAGAGGACAAGAGCTACCACTGGACCTTCAGGTGAAGGTTTCTACAGGATCACTGCTTCAACAGGACCACTTCATCTGGACTGCTACCACCACCCTAACGGGGTGTCAAGCTGTATCCTGACTCTGTCAGTGTTCTTTTACTATTGCATTTATTTTAATTTTCCTATTAAATTATAATTCTGACTTGTGATCTCCCAGTGGTTTGTTTTCAAACTGGTACATACAACTACTGTGATACTCGGATTGTGTTCTTAAACCCTAGAAACCGGAGTTATTTATGTTTCACAATCATCTAGGCTGTAGAGACAGCAATGCAAAAATATTTTTTTAAACACTTAAATATTTTTTAAAACATTTTAAAGTATTTATTTTAAAAAATAAAATCTTAGTATTTTGAAGCTTCAACTCACCTCTTTAAAATTATGAAATAAGAAACAGTAGAAATAATTGTTCACAGAAAAACCTCCAGGTTAACTTTTTTGGGATTGACATATTCAGCAAATGAAATGTTATTTCTAGGCCATATAATCACAGCCTAGCATGCAAAAACATGTAGATGTAGTTATTAGTAAGCTGGAGCTGCTTTTGAATTATAGTAAATTTTTCTGCATTCATTCTCCATTTTATTTTAACATAAATGACGTATTTCCTCTCTTTGGTATAAATGAATACTCAAGTCTGGAAAAGCTCTTCTAAAATGCCAAGGTAAAAATAAGAAAAATCACATGCTTCCATTTGCCTCCTCCAGTTGTTTCTTGGCTGCTCTGAACTGGTGGCCCAGCAGCCCTGGTGGTGACAGGGATATGTATGTTTCATGTACGAGCTGAGGAAAGAGCAGCTTAATAGAACCTTTTCAGTAGTAGAAAATAAGGTTATTCAAGAAATTAGAAAATAAACTGACTATATAGATGAAAGCATTTCTAATTTTGCCAGAAATATGCAAAGTGTATATGAGCATGTATATTTACATACAATATATTTTAGAGATTAAGTACATAGAGTTTAATTACAGAAGTTTGAAGCTAAACAGAAAAATAGATGAGAAATGTTCCCCAATTCCACTGACTCCATTGGTTAGAGCATGGTATTAATAATGCTAAGACTGTGAGTTTGATCCTTCTGTGGGCCATTCACTTAAAGAGTTGGACTTGATGATCCTTGTGGGTGTCCTCCAACTCAGAATATTCTGTGATTTTCTTATGAGCAGGCCTGAATCCTGACTTAAATGAAAAAAATTCCAGGGTTGGGAAAGCCACAGAGATCTCTGGATAGGAGGACATGAAGGTAGCTCCTCAAGCAAGATCATGTGGCTCGGGGACAATGCTAGTAAAGGGGAATGCTGCTGCTTTCTCCTCCGTGGTCAGCCACCATCCCTCTCCCTCTTCTACCTCCTCCTGTCCTTCAGCACGTGTCCTTTCTATTCCCAGAGGAGCAGCAATTCCCAGGTTTAGTGCTGCAGCAATAGCCACAGTATATCCTGCTTAGAGATGGACATCTCCCTGTCTGACATGCTGCTCAAACAGCCCCAAATGAAAAGAGCTCCATCTGATGAAATTCAGGAGAATTGTTTTTGTATTAGCTCTGGCAAAGGCTCCAGGAGTTTGAGAAGAGAAGATTAACTATAATTTCTGCAATAAATACGTAGTTGGCATACATTATGCCTCCTCACTGCTGGCTAACGCTTGCTGTTTTGTCAAGTGTGTCAATTTTAGTTAGTCATTGAAATTCATTTCTTGTAGTATTATCTGGGAACTGGCTAAAATTCAACATGTAAGGCATAATATTACATGTATGTGCATCTATCTACATCGGTAGAGAGATACATAGATGGACACCTTTGGTATTGAACTTTGCTTACTCTCTTTACGGAATTGCAAACCAGGATCACCTGCTTTACTGTTAGAATGCCCATTTTAATTTTCTATTTAAAAGCCGGGTGTTTAATGTCAATGAGAAAATATTTGTAGTATCAAAACCAAATATTTGTATCAAATTCTTTCTGACAAAAAATTAGGTAATTTTAGATCTCTTTCTGGTTTTCTATCTAACATACAGCTTACTATTCCTTAACATTTCTAAACATATAGATTTGGGCTCTGAGTAACCTGGTCTAGGGGTAGCTGTCCCAGCCCATGGCAGGGAGGTTGGAACTAGATGGTCTTTAAGGTCCCTTCCAACCCAAAGCATCCGATATTTCTATGATACATTTATTCGGTAGTTCTTCCTGCTGAATGGAGAACTCAGCTCTTCCATCTTCATTATGTGTCTTTAGAGAAGTGGTATTCTCTTACCATCAGTTCAGCTAAGACAGATTATATTATTTTATATCTTAAGTCCTGCAGGCTTTAGCCTTATAATGCAACACACTGAGCATATAAATAATCAACAGTGTGTATCACTTCTCTTAATATCTAGGAACAAGGCAATAAATAAATGGGAAAACACAAAGCAATAGTCTGAAAATTCAAAGGTGATCAGTGATCACAACACAACATCTGCTTCTCTGTGGCTGAATTTTTTCCTTTTATTAACTCTTAGAACAGTGATGGCTGCTGACCATGGAGTCTAATGGCCTTGTTAGTTCCCATGAGACATTTCAGCCTTGTGTAGGAAATAGCTTCTTTCCATCCCTTTGGCAAAATGGCAGCAGACAACAACAGAGATTCAGTGTGGGTCTGGAACAGTAGAGGCAGGTATTTGCTACAAAATACCTGCTGGCATAATCTTAGTCTTACCTGCAATGTATAGCATGAGTCAGGAAAACAGTCCTTTCAGTTATGTTTTGTTAGCATGTCAAAGAGGACTAGACTGCATTTCTGAACTCCTTGGAGTTCACAAGGAAGGAGACAAGCATACAGGAGCACAGATTGCTTTGAAGTGAAAGATTTTAGAGCTCATGTTTTGTCATACACAATTTAGAACAACTGCTAGCCCACAGAAATGTCTGAGACAAACTGAGATTTCAGCCTGAACAGAAGCAAGCTCCAAATCAGAGAGGTAGTCTGATCAATAAAGAAATACTAGCTAAAGTCAAATCTGTGAACAACTCTGGACAGAAAGAATCAGGCAGTGAAAAACAGCCAAAAGAGAGAAGCAATTTTAGAAATATCTTGGAAATGAAAAATGAATCTCCATAAAAAGTCAAATGGAAATATCTTTCCATTTTGAACAAGTTTATCTCATAGCCAGTATTTTCTTAGTTTTAGAGAGCTTTAGACAGGTTGCAATAAAAGGAGCCAATTTTCAATAAGAATACACTTATCCATGATTCTACAATTTAGATAATCCATGCAACTGCCAGCATAAAATCTCCAAGTGGCAAGATATTTCAAGTAAGCATTTAAATATTGCTTGAATTAGTTTTGAATTATGACCAAAAGTTGCCCAAGCCCTGACAATATCTCATGCTTGAGATCCATGGCACTATATATAGAATCAAAATCTAGACCATCTGCAAACAAGCTTGTAGGACTACTACACATATATTTAGAGTGTTGTGCCACAGAGACTCTGTCATCCAAGTCTGCTAGAGGAAGAAAAGTGATTTACTGAAGTCATGTTTGGTAATAATACTGAAAGACCTTGGAGGATATAGAGATCCTCTTTAGTTGTGGGCCCATGGAAGTATGGTGAAAACTAGTTATCTACAGATCATTGAAACTGATATGAGAGAGAGAAAAGGCAGACAGCTAGTTACAGTCCTTCAGCCAACCCTCTCTCCTGTTAGGGCACCAATATTGCTGGTCCAGCTCTCCCTGCAATACGTTATAACCCTCACAAGAGCTAGAGGAAGCTACACTTTACAGTCAGTCTCAGAGAAGTCCAGAGGCTGTTTGTGGACCTTTAAGCTTTCATTATTTTCTAAGCCATACAATATTTGTAATTCCTCTGAAGTGGTTTTGAAAAGGAATTGGGTAAAACTGGTGATATGAGAGTGTTCATAGTAACTCACATTTTCTTGGTGTTTGGGGATGACATTGGGATGGTGAAGCAGATGTTCCCATTTAGTTCATGTAGTTAGTTATGATAGCACAAACCACAACTCTTATAGTGCTAAACTAGATACAAACAGATGTTTGTGACTAGAGTTATCCTTTTATTTAAAAACACGCTAGTGGAATGTATACGCAGAACTTGTTAATTTTAAAATGTGTAAATAAAGATCTCAACATATTCTCATTACAAAATGCTTTCTAATCTGAATTAATTTTAATGGCAATTTTGCCATTAATGACTAGAGGGTGAATTTCCAAGAAAAAGATGTCACCACCTAGACTAGAAAAACAGACAGCTGTAATTTTGCTCTGTGTCTCTCTGTCCCTAAACTGCTGTTTACCCTACAGAAAATCTCTCATGCTGAAATCTTATTGGACTTGTTTTGAAATGCAATATTAATTACTACACTTTTATATCATGGTGAATGTACCAATTCAAATAAAACAGCACTGAACTTTTCTATCCTAAGAAATGTTTGTCTTCTGCTACAATATCACTACAACCTATGTACTCTTTTGATTTGCTCTCCTGTTTCCATGCTTTTTATAAAATACAGACGTTAAATTAATGGTTCAGAGTGTTTCAAACTGGCTCTCCATTCCCCAGCAATTATTAAAATGTTTGAACCCCATTTGATACCACATTTAAATGTCTTGAAACCTCATATGAGTTGGGAAAGTTTGTTGGTTTTTATTACTTCTTAATTTTTCCATCTCTATCTCCTTTCAAAACTCATGATGAACATGCTTTCTAAACTTGCTGTTTGTCCTAGATTCATCTCTCACCTAATTTTTTTTTTTTTTTTGGAGTTATTTTATTCTTTGTTTTTTCTTCAGGAAAATTCAGGAGATGCTGCTAAACAGAAGCATTTCTACAGTGGTGTACTTTTTTTTGCAGTGAACAAAACATCTCAACTTTTAATCAAACCACCACTGTTCAACTATATTGACTTATTTAAAATCCTATGAATTTAGCATGTTGCTCTTTAGGAAACTTCAAGCCAGCTTAAGAAGCGAATATTGTTCATTTTAAGATGCTGCTGTCCCCAGTGAGCTGGGGCAGTGCTTTGTGCTTCCAAGATGCATGTAGCTTCAGACACCCTAGTGTTTTCCAGGGAAAAGTCAGCAAAATCACTTCTGAAATAAGATCAGGGGCTTGGAGGCAGTTAATAGCACAAACTCCTGTTGTATCTCGTAGGCTCAGTTGTTATTACTGTGGAGGAGGGGGAAAAGAGGATTTCAGTTTTTGTTTCAAATTTAGTAAAACTTGGACCAGAAAGGCAAATGAGTGATATGGCTGTAAGATGCATCTACTAGATAAAATTACCTCCTGACTGATCTGTTTTGACAGCTCCAGTTTTATAAATATGTTTGTAACTTTCTTTATAAATATTATATTGCTTTTAAGCCAGGACAGCATTTGTGTTGGTTTTGCTTGGCCTTGTTTTTTGATAGTGAGGGGCTAGAGGTGGCTTCTGTGAGAAGCTGCTAGAAGCTTCCATCGTGTCTGGCAGGGCCAATCCCTGATGGCTTTGAAGATGGACACGCTGCTGGCCAAGGCTGGGCCAATTAGGGATGATGGCAACACCTCTGTGATAACATATTTAAGAAGAAATCAAAATAAAGGTGGGGGCACAGTTTTAATTCCAGCCAGAGAAGAGGAGGAGGTGGGAACGTGTGAGGGAAACTACATGGAGAATACCAAGGTCAGTGAAGAAGGAGGGGGAGGAGGTGCTCCAGGCACCAGAGCTGAGATTCCTCTGCAGGCTGTGGTGATGACCATGGTGAAGCAGGGTGTCCCCCTACAGCCCATGGAGATCCACTGGGGATGCAGAGATCCACCTGCAGCCTGCGGGGAAGGTGCCCACGCCGGAGCAGGTGAAGGAGGATGTGATTCGGTGAGAGACAGGGCCCTGCTTCCAAGCCTGAGCAGGCTCCAGTCCTTGGAGGACTGCACCCCGTGGAAGAGTGACCCATGCCACAGCAGTTTTGGGAGGACTGTGTACCCGTGGGAGGGACTCGCGTTGCAGCAGTTCCAGCAGGACTGCTGCTCGTGAGATCGGAACCACGTCAGAGAGGTTCGCGAAGAACTGTCTCCCCTGGGAGAGATCCCACAGTCTCAAAGGGGAAGGACTCCTCTCCCTGAGCCATGTGGAAGAAAACCTTGGGTGATGAACTGACCAAAAAACCCCACGCCCTGTCTCTCTGTGCTGTTGGTGGGAAGGAGGGAGGGGTTGGGGAAAAAGGTTTTTTAAGGGCTTATTTTACTTCTCATTATCCTCCTCTGACTTTGTTAGTAATAAATCCACTTTGTATCTCTAAGTTGAGCCTGTTTTGCCCTTGAAGTGTTTTTCTCCCAGTCCTTATCTCAACTCATGAACCCTTCGTTAAATTTTCTCTTCTCTGCCCAGCTGTTGCAGGGGAGGGCGAGTGAGTGGTTTTCCATGGGTGCCTGGCGTTTGGCCAGTGTCAAACCATGACAGCTTCTAATCTGCAATACTAACCAAGTAAATAAATCTATGCTGCAAAGACTCAAATGACATTTCCAATCCCTTGAGAGAACAAAGCACTCTGCTACATTTTCTCCTCTGAAAGAAAACAGAGGCTTCTCCCAGGCTTCGCTAATGTGACAGCAGTCAAGAGGGGCTGTTCAACCACCTTTTGAACAAACAAGAATTGAAGTTTGCTACTAAAAATAAGTTTAATTTGTACATAAGGAAAATAAAATAATCTCTTTAGTCATCCTTGTCTATGAAGTCTGATCTTCAATCCTTCTTTCAGTTCCTTGTAACAAGCAGAAGCCCAAATTTCTGCTCCACCAAAAGACATCAATAAATTTCCATCAATCTAATTGGGATTTGCTTATCTACTACAGCAGGAGAATCAAAGCCCCAGTGTGCAGGAACAGACTCTATTTCCAGCTCCCATTCCAGCAGATTGAGAATAGTAACACAAGTAGCTGAAGTACTGAGAAAGTGATCTGCTTCTAAGCCTAAGGAACATACCCATTTTTACATCAATGCACACACTCAAGGGTTCCATGTAATTGAAAAACCAGGTTACATGATCCCTACACTAAGATCACCCAGCTCTGTAGCAACATTTTTTCCTGTTTGTTTTGATTTTTTGTTTTCCAGATGAGGAGTGGGGTGATGGGAGCTAAAAAAAAAAAAAAAAGAAAAGTTCATTCGCATTCTCCTCTAAGTTAACTTCATTTTTGTAAGTCCCCACTGTTCCTGTTTTACTGTTTTTCTTTCTACCTGATTTATTTTCCAGATGGAGAACTGTAGAAGGCAGACAATTTCTCAGCATGGTGTCTAGTTTCCTGCTGAGTTATTTTGTCTGTCCAAGGAGCTATTAGAGAACAAAAAAATGGATTTATGTTGCTGTACCTGAAAAAGACACATGAACATTTTTTTTCAAAAGCTTCACTGAAGATTTCACAGGCGACAATATGCTTTACAACTACATTAATAACAGGCATTGCCTGCAGCAATGTATAACAAAGTACCTCCACTTTCTCCTTCTGTCCTCCACTCCTGCACCCCTCATTTTACAACCTGCCTGGTAGGGCATCTTACACACACGCATACACACTTCACACCTTTATTTATTTATGATGACTCTGGCAACATCATCTGTAATATCAGAGTTTTAAAGCAGGAGCAATGATGTAAAGTAATCCCAGTGAAAGGTATAGCAAATAGTTTTATAAAGTGTAGGTCATATCCATTCATTTTTTAGTGAAATTGCTCTAAAACTTTATAACCTTCCAAAATAAAACAAAATCACATAGATCAAGATGCATTGATTTCTAAATTCTTTAAGCACCTGATCAGCCTTCTATTTTTCACCATACCTTACCTTGTATTTATTGTACCTCTCAGATATCTGCTCTTGTCTTGATCCACCTTCTTTTTTGCCTTACAAATGGCTTCACACAGGTTATTTATATTCACAAAAATGACATATGCACACTCTCACGTGGAAATACTTTTGCCCAGAGAAGTTGTGGATGCCCCATCCCCAGAATTGTCCAAGGCTAGGTTGGATGAGTCCTTGAGAAACCTCATGTAATGGAAGGTGTCCCTGCCCATGGCAGGTGATCTTTAAGGTCCCTTCCAACCCAAACCATTCTATGATTCTAAGATTGTACTTGAATATAACTGTACAGTTATAGTCAGGAGTGAAGCCTTGCTTCTGTGAGAAATAGCACTACTCCTTTTTCCCAGAGAATTTACAGCTTTTACAAAGGCAAAGAAAAGAGCGGAGACAAGGAGGAGAAACAGGAGATACCATGAAGATGTAGGAGAATAAAGACAAGGTCATAAGATGTAGAACCTTCTTCATTTGCCCCAAAGACTTTCATCATGGTTTGATTTTCTTCATTAATATGAGATTTAGTTCCAGGAGCTTCATCCACTGAAAAATTAAAACATACCACGTTAGCCTATGAAAAATACCAAGAGTTAATATATAGCAGATGTCATATATTTGAGCATGAAAGAAGTATGCATTTGTGTGAATGTATTTCAGCTGCAAAATCTTCTTCAAAGCCTGGTGACACCACTGTCCACTTGCTTTTGTAGGTAATGCCACTGGCTTTTTGGCTATTCATTTAGTAAAAAGTGAGAGAAATTCTCAATTTGTAAGTTACTTATATATAGAAGACCATGTAATTAATTAGAATACCATTGTTTATGAATCAAAACAATGTATCATGACAGTTATTGTGGCACTGAGTAGAATTACACACCAGTTCATGGAATTAAAGAACAATTGTATTGTTCTTCAGATGTTTCCTACTGATTTACACAGGACTTCAATGACAACAGGATTTGAACTACAGCTGTGAGGAATTTACGAGATTGGGTGACGTTTCATGTGAAGAGGTTTATGAGATTAGGCAGCAGTATCTCATTTTGAGTTACCCTGTTCCCAGTTTTTTCAAACTGTGATGCTATAGAAAATTAATATATGTGATTTTTTTATTTCCTCCAAACATTATCTAAGGTTGCCTTTGGAAAAAAATTTTCTTTCATTTCACATCATCATGTGATGAATCCAGACAGCTGATTCCCTAGAAGGAAAACAATGTCGTGACAAATTCTGATTTCTGTCCAACACAAGTGCATGAAGAGGTAGGAGGTGGGGCATCACCTGCCCTCATCCAGGAAACTTTATACAGAACAGCAACAACCACATAAAATCTTTCACTAAGCATCAAAAGCATGTTTTGCTTTTATTATCTTAGGAGTTACCTGAAAAATTTAAATATTAATTACTATTCTATAATATAACAATATGCTAATTATATTATTAATTATCATTTAATATTAGGACAGCTTAGTTCATTCCATTCTTGGAAAAAATCCTGATTATTGCTTACAAAAAACTAGGTTAATTTTGTCTTCTCTATGTTAAATGTTTGAATTCAATAACACAGCTACATCTTTGTCAGCTTTCTTTCAGTAGGACAGTGCAGAACTGTCCTACTGAGATAGTTGCCATGCCTGTATAAGCAGGATTAGGGAGTTAAAAAGATGGACAGCAAGAATTATATTAGATTCCTAGCATTTGAATAAGTATAATTATACTAAGTCTTATAAGATACAAATATAGTATAATTTAATATATAATACATATAATATATAATGCCATATAAACAAAAACATAATATAAAAATAAATATATACTATTGTCATGGGTTGAAACTGAGTTGATTGACAAGCTTTTAAGCCAATGCGCTTTTGTGAATTTTGCATATTTAAACCCCGTGCAAGGGCGGGAAGTTCCTCTCTGGTTCCCGGTCTCCTGAGGGAGAAGCGGGGCCTCCGAGTCCCGGGCGGCCTCCGGGCCCGGCCCGGGCCCGGGCCCGGCCCGGGCTCCTGCCTACCCTCCTGCCTGCCCTCCCCTCTCCCTGCCCTCAGAGCCGCAAGCAGCTAAACTAACTATGGGCTGCCCGATAGCCGAATTCACCCGGCTCGGCTTCTGAATCAGGAGGGGCCTCCCCTCCCCCTTCATGCAGCCCGGGGGGAGCCTCCTCTCCCCCTCCTGCAGCCCGCGCAGACCCAGCGGGACCAGCGGAGCCTCCTTTTCCAGCCTGCACAGCTCGCACCGAACTGAACAGCAGCGCAGCCTGCGGGGAAAGACGTGAGGGAGAAGAACATGGAGGCTGCACGGTCAGAGAGAAAGAGAAAGTCAGTCACGTGGGACGACGCTGAGATGGCGGCGGGAGAAAAGGGCGTGTGCGTTCCGGCGCCAGTCTTAAAATCCCTTCTAGCAGCTGCGGAGGACTGAACTCTTTAAATCATTATAAAAGTATGGGGAGATGAAAAATCCATGCCTGTGAAAATTCATGTTGCAGCCTGTGAAGATGTAAGAGAATGCCTATGCTAGGCCATGTAG
>VZTE01001051.1:19210-51593 GCA_013397775.1 Eulacestoma nigropectus
GGGGGGGGGGGAGCTTTTGCTTGGAGAGTGCTGGAGGGAAGAGGGTTTTGCTTTCACTTCTTTTTATTTCCTGTTACTTTAAAGTCTGTTAGTAATAAACTTCTTTATATTCTTTAAAGTTTTAGGCCTGCTTTGCATTTCTTCTCATCCTTATCTCACAAAGTGAAAAGCATGTGATCAAACCACTACAACTATACATCAGTATAATTACACTATGTGTCAAGTCGATTGTGAACCTTTAAAAAAATAAAGGTTTTTTCTTAATGCTGATTCATTCTTCTTAATAATGTGGCAACTTGCTGAATTTGCCATTCAATTTACGCCTATCTTGAACTATTCTGAAAAACAGAGGAACCAATATCAAAGCTTGATGTGGTTTTCAGTTCAGTGTTTTCTATTTAGCTATTATTTTGACACCATCTAAACCCACACAAAGCCCAGAAATAATATTCACTAGAACACAAACAACAAAATGGTGTTGGTATAGGAGTTTTACTCCAATTATAAAGGCATTTACTCAATAAATTATATACAGTCCTTATGTCTTTTTTCTAAATTAGTCAACTCCTAAGAAAGTTGTGGTGCAAATACGAAAGTAAAGTGAAAGAGTGGTACTCTTTCTATGATTTTTACTACTACTGATTTGTAAGCAAGATGTTTAATCACACTGCCTATGTCTCCATCACATCAATATAAAAGCAGATCAAATCCTGTACTGCAAATTTCACTCATAGTTCCAAAGGGAAAAAACTGACTCCTTCCAAGCCACTTGTTTTCAAAACAGTGTTAGTCCAAGCCTTATATACAGTTGTGTTCCAAACTCTTTGTTATTATTTCCAGGTTATTTCTATCTCATTTCTTCTCCAGACTTGTCAGTTCTCAGCTGTTTCTGTGTCATGGAGCTGTGCTTAGTCATCATGTCATAAGAAGAAAAATTGTAAAGAACTATGCATATTGCAAAATGAATTCACAAATATTTAATGTACACGCCAGTAGTCAGGAGAAATAGTCCTGTGAGGGCTCCTTTGTGTTAGCATAATTAAATTACCAGGTTAGATAACATTTTGAGAACAAAGTGTCCTACAACTTGTCTTAGTTATAAATCAAAGATTTACAGCCTGTAAAGAGCACTTAGGTCATAGCTAAAAATGCCTGTCAAATTATAGTGATGGAGCTGAGAAAAGGCATAGGGATACAGCAACATGGGTATTTTTGCATTTGTGAGGGGAATCTGAAGGTGTTTCCCCATGCAGCACCACTAGATGCAGCAACCTTTGGCTACCTGTTAAAAAGCTGATTAGCCATGTCTTTTCCAACAGCTCCAGTTCAGCATCTGATCTTTTTTATTTTTCTTTCCTATGGAAAAAGAAGATGAAAGCGTGAATTACTAATCCAGTCATGCAGCCCATTGGCAGGAGTTAGGCATTGCATCAGAAGTCCTGTTTGAAAGTTTTCACCCTCAGACAAAGCCTACTCAAAAAGTAAATCTAAAAAAGACTGCTGCCTTTCATTTTTCCTTCTCTCCTCTGACTAGAAAGCAAAAGTTAATGTTCCACAGATGTCACAGGGCAAAACAACACCAAAGATGAAACAACAAATATGCCAATTAAAAAACATCCAACAAAAACCCAAAGCAGAAACCCCTCTAACCAAAAAAACCCCAGACTTTGACGCAAACAGGGGAAAACCCAAACAGTAGTAAATAGATTATCCAAAAATTCAGCAAGCTACTACTCTGTACTGGGTATGGTGTGTACAAGAAGGAGAACCAAGAAGATCAGTTTCAAAAGCCAGAATGCTGAAAAACAATTCCTTTCATCTGCATGTCAAAAATTCTTTCGCTGCGATGTTATCAGACTATCAACAGCAAGCAATTTACCCTGAATTTTTCAGTTGCCCTGTCACAGATTTAAAAGGAACCTAAAATAGAAGCAGAATAATTGATCTATTCTCAAGCCTGCAGGGGACAAGCAAGATTTATTTCACTTCTAAGTTTTCATTCCATCAAGGCAGCATTGAGTAAAGATGCAATGGAGAGATGGCCTGTTTACATTTACATTTATGTTTACATTCACATTTACATAAAATAAAACAAAACAAAACAAAACAAAACAAAAACCAAAATAAAATAAAATAAAATAAAATAAAATAAAATAAAATAAAATAAAGGAACATCTTTAGATCTCAGGATTTTTTTAAGAACTGTTTTCTCAGTGTCACGAATGATGAGTTATTTTANATAAAATAAAATAAAATAAAATAAAATAAAATAAAATAAAATAAAATAAAGGAGAAGTTTTTCGTCTCAGAGAGATGTGTTTAAAGAGCTTCATGTGTCATGTGAGGACAAAATCCTTATCTCTCCTCACCAATATATACTGCATTAAAACTGCAGTTTTCCACCATAGGTCTTCAGATACAGCAAAAATCTTGGTTTAGAATTTATTGCTGAATGGATGTTCATTTGCAATGTCCTTAATTTCAATGTTTTAACTACTACCATTCCTAGATAGCATTTTACTGTCATGATTTTTTTTTTAACATGTATAATTTCAGGGGTCAGCTTTCCAAAACAGTCTAACGTGTACTCAGAGTCAAGATTTCAAATGAGTAAATGACTCAGACTGCATAAAAATAACATTAAATTCCTTGCAGCTTGAGCAGAGAACCACCCCAAAGTATTTTGATATACAAGGAAAAAAGCAAAATCCCCAAAAAAAACCAACATGACTAAGGGAAAAAGTAATATACATGAAATCTCCATGATCCCCGTACTTCACAAACATACATAGGATGCTAATAGCACCAAGGCTGTGGGTTCAATCCCTATAAAGGCCATTCACTTAAGAGAGGGACTTGATGATCCTTGTAGGTCCCTTCCAATTCAGAATATTCTGGGATTTGTACTTTCATACATACATGTGCACACAAAAAACACACAAAATGAAAGGACAACCAGGTAGCCATGAAGCAATCACATTTTATATAATAAGATGCAGACACAATCACACAAAAGGTGATATTTCATGGAATTATAGAATCATTAAGGTTGGAAAAAACTTCTAAGATCATCAAGTCCAACTATTAACCCAGGACTGCCAAGTCCACCACTAAACCATGTCCCCATCCCTATGCTTTTTGAACATGCTAACAGTGGTGATTCCATTACTTCCCTGGGCAGCCTATTCCAATGCCTCACAACCCTTTCAGTGAAGAAATTTGAGATATTTGCCAGCATTTAAGAAACTTATTTAAAATCAACAATGAAACAAAAACTTCTGTGATTTAAGCTGTCACCTAGGCACCAACAAGATTTATCTGCTTTTTCTGTCACTTGTGAGTGAAAAGCTTCAGCAGGCAGCAGGAAGGAAGATTAACAGCACAAAGGTACTCTATTTGGCTATAGATGCCTTCAGTTTAAATTATGATTTTTCACATACTGAGTGATCACAGCCCAAGCCCTCGCTGGTGGAATTTGGAGCTTCCAAACCAAAACGCTGCTGACTCCTTGTTCCTATAGGTTGGGTGAGAGGCAACAGGCTGCAAGAACAGTCACAGTGCCCTGCAAATGTTTCTCCTGGGCATCAGGAAGGCATTCACTTTAGAGGAGAGAGCAATTATTTATATACTCCTAGAGTAAATAAAAAGAGCTGCTAATGTATGCCTCCAGCTGAGGTTTCATTTTCTTCATTATGGTTGCTGATAGTTGGGGTGACCCAGAGGTATTACTTTAGTTTACCCTGTCAAAATCAGAAGGTACTGCTGAGAGCTAGAGTCCCTGTGCAGTACCTGTGCAGAGATGCTCTCTTGAGTCTGTGTCCGAAAAGTAGTCTGCTTCCCCTGTCTGTCCCCAGACAAGCAGGGCACAAGTTTCATTCAGTTATGCCTGAGTTATACTGCTGCTTTCCCTACAAATGTAAAACAAAAATTTCCTGCTATCCTGGAGTCAACAGCACATGAACATGAAAAACTGACCAATTCATCAAACAGAATCAACAGATGTGGGAGTAATACTTTGCATAAGCAAATTCCAGAGACTTTTTTACAGCCGTTCAAACAGTTACAATATCCCTTTATCTGATTTTGAATCGGTTACTGTGGCAGCGTATCATACGTCCAGCTTCACATAAGGCACCGAGTACATGCTCAGCTCTTATGAAACAGGCTGACATGGCATTGCGCACGAACTCCCCCACTAGCCACTGTCTAGGGCAAATGCTGTTTTCCAAATATATTTTCTCTAATTCCTAATGCTCACTTTATGTAATAAGATTTTTTGGCACCCTTTAGAAGTTTTCACCACCTCTTCTTCTTTTTACCACTTCTTATCCTCCTTCAGAAAAGATAAGAAGAGAATCTTATCCTTCAGGAAGGATAAAAACAGAATCATAGAATATGCTGAGTTGGAAGGGACCCATCAGGATCATCAAGTACCTGCACAGGACACCCCAAGAATTCTATCATGTGCCTGAGAACATTGTCCAAACACTTCTTGAATTCTGTCAGGCTTGGTGCTATGACCACTTCCCTTGGAAGGCTGTTCCAGTGCTCAATCACCCTTTGGGTAAAAAACCTTTTCCTGATATCCAACCTAAACCTCCCCTGACTCAGCTTCATGCCATCTCCTCAAGTCCTGTCCCTGGTCACCAGGGTGAACAGATCAATACCTGCCCCTCCTTTTCCCCTCATGAGGATGTTGAAGACCACAATGAGGTCTGACCTCAGTCTCCTCTCCTCCAGGCTGAACAGACCAAGTGCCCTTAGTCGCTCCTCATACGGCTTCCTCTCAAGGCCCTTCACCTTCCTTGTGGCCTCCTTTGGACAGTCTCTAATGGCTTAATGTCTTTTTTATATTGAGGAGCCCAAAACTGCCCCCAGCACTCGAGGTGAGACCACCCCACCCCAGCTCAGAGCAGAGCAGGACAATCCCCTCCCTTGTCCAGCTGGCGATGCTGGGCCTGATGCCCCCCAGGACAGGGTTGGCCCTCCTGGCTTCCAGGGCATTGCTGACTCACATTCAACTTTCCATTGACCAAGACCCCCAGGTCCCTTTTCACAGCATTGCTCTCCAGCCTCTCCTTCCCCAGGCTATACACACAACCAGGGCTGCCCCATCCCCCCAGGTGTAGAATCCTGCACTTCTCCTCGTTAAACTTCATACAATTGGTGATTGCTCATCTAATTTGTTGAGGTCTCACTGCAGGGCATGTCTGCTTTCTACAGCAAGGGCAGCCCGAGTAAAGGTCCAAACAAAAGCTCATATACCTGAATTTAAGTTAGTAATGAGATTTTAGTAAAGCATTAAACTTTAGGCTCTCTCTACGTATGACAGACGGGAAGGTCTGTCAGGGCAAAGACCTATGGAAAACCAATGGCCCAGTTCCTTTCTGCCTCACCTCATGCCACCTCACACGTATTAGAGGCACAATTAGAGGAGGCCAGCTCTTCCTGAATCTTTCAAACAAAATATATTGTATAGTTGCAAGCAAAATGCTGTTTATTTACTTATTTTGATGGATTATTTTAACTATGGCTAGCTCCTTGTTTTTGATTAAACTTCATTTATTTTAAGCTTGGGGAAAGAAAAGAAGAGATCATAATTGAGGGAGTGCAATGATAACAAGCAATATAACAATCAGTTCAAGAGAAGCTATTCTCTGCAGAAAAATGCACAAAACCTTTTTGCCGTGTAGTAGTATTGCACTCTAATCTATATAAAGATAAGGATGTGAGTACATAAGGAGACTGAAATTATATAGGCAAACAGGACTAAGAGATCCCTTTGAAGTATATTAAGAATGAAAAGTGAAGGTGATAAAATAAGTAAGTCAATAATGATTAAAGACAATTAATCTCCAAGTCCTACCAAATAAGGTCTTCCTTTAATTTGGATTCTTTATGATGTGGGAAAACATACTTTTTATAACACAAGTTCATTGGAGTGCATTAACCATCTAATCTGGGGGGAAGATGTCACGCCTCTTTAGTGTTAAACATCTTCATTCCTCAGGGAGTGCCTGAATTTCTCCTTTATATTTAGTAGGGTAACACACAGGTGAGTGGAGGTTTGTGATCCTCAGCTTTATTGTAACTAGGGATGCTCATTAAAGCTGCCCATGCACAGCACAGACCTTCTGTATGGACCCTTAACAGCAATCCTGTCAAGTACGTATCATCTGTCTATCCCTAGGATTGCTGCCCGACTGTTTCCAAATGCTTCTTTGGTAGGGTTAAGGTGGTATGTCTACGACTTATTAACAACTGAAGACCAAATCAGATGACGTTGGTTTCTGAAGTTTTTAACAGCACAGAAATAGCACACATTAATTTTTCATTCTCTTAAAGTATGTTCTGCTTCTTTAGTCTTAAATCACCTGCAGTGAGATCTCAACCCCCTCTTTCCTTCCCAGCTGCTACTACTTTATCCCCAAAGTGCTTTTTGATTCATGTATAAAGTGCCTTACTTTTGCTGTGCCTTTTCCTCATTTTAAAACAAAGTAGAATGTAATGCTGCTGTTTTGTTCAGTCCTTGACTGCTGTCTTTTGCTGAGGTACACTGGAAAGCATGGCTCATCCTTCCGCCAGTCCCTAAGTTTTACAACCACTTGACTTGTTCAGCAAATAAAAAGAAAAACCCAATTTAACAGCCTTAGTCTGCAAATCTGTAAGCCAAACAGAAAATAAGCCATGTTTTCTCAGAAATTAGTTATGTTTATCTGTTAGTTATTAGTCAAGAGTAGTATTCTACTCTTCCCTGTAAGGATCTCAAATAGATAGTGCAGTATTAATTTCCCCAGTGCAGCCTACCCCTGCCTTCCCTCAATCTCTTTCCCTTCATGCTCACCCTCACGTGTACTCCCTCTCTCTCACACAGAGTCCTCCACTGGCAAAGTCAGCGAAAAAATAGAGATGACCAAAGGATAGCCTTATCTTCTTGGTCTCCACACCAAGAGCACAGCAGCCTTTCCAGCTTGTTCTGTTTCACAAGCAGATCTGCACCAGCTGTTTCCCCACTCCTATCTGTTATGAGCGCTATTGCTTGGGCTGTCCAGCTTGTGGTCTGACTGCAAAAGCCAAACATTTATTTTGAGTGATATTTGGATAAAAACATCTTTCTACATCATAGAAGGATGTGCCATATCTGAAAAATTATTTATTTGGTCCTCTCTATTTTCCACGTAGACACTGTGGCAAATACTTCTTGAAAGGTGGGACTGGGAAATGTACCATCCTGTTTTGGGGCACTCCCCAGTTCAGTCAGGACATGATGTGTCTCATATTTGCTCTGCCCTGATGTCTGTCCACTGCTGCAAGTTTACAGGTTTCAGAGGAAGTTTCATACTCCCTGGGTAGATAAGCAGCAAACTACTTTCCTATATCCTACTTTTCCCTCTACAATAAAATTCAAGGGAACTGAAGGACTGGAGGCAGCCCCACATGCTTGGGTGGCTGGCATGGACCTGTGGAGGGGCCCAGGGGAGAGGCAGCTGGGAATATGTGAGGATGGCTCGAGGCCTTGGGAAACTGCAGCCACATAATAGAGAGGGAGTCTCATCCACTGCAGTATAGTTTTGCAGGGGTAAAAGATAACTGACATATGATTTTAAGCAGGTTTTTTTTTCCTTGATAAGATGACTATTCAAAATCCAGGGTTTCAGATTAAGTGTTTCTTCCCATGCAACTTTCTGGCTGTCTTTGTAGACGAAAATCCAATTCTCAGTGTAAACCATGCATTTTTCTCCTGAAAAGTGCTCTCAAAGTGAACAATTGTGTTTGCAAGTGACTCCACAAACTTTGCATCCTACAATGAAAATAGAGGGAAGCAGAAGGACTGGATGGGTCTTGAACACTGGCCACAGTTGCCACCGGGTGCCCTGATGTGACCTGGCACTTCCAGGGAAAAACAATCCCATGGGCAGGACTCTGTGTCCCCAGAGAATGATCTATTTTGAAACTCTAAGCAGTACCTCCAGTTCCTCATACTACTGGACTATAATGATCTTTTCATAGATAAATGAGCATGACTTTCTGAGGAAAGAGTAATCATTAAAGAGGAGCCTCTTAAGAAAAGCCAAAGTCCACTGTCAAGAAAAGATAATAACCCCTATGTTTAACAGGATTTCTGGAAGACACAGTTTTCAGTGCATTTTTTTTCCTCCAGAAATTTACTTCTCCTCAATAAACTAGTTATTATTTCTTTTTCACCTATCCAATCAAATGTGACCTAAATCTTCCAGTGACTATTTCTAGGAATTTTTCACAGCTTGATATTGAAAAATATTGAAAAGGAATAAGAAAATAATTCAGTCATGTATTAGGGTACAGCAAAACAGTTATTATATAGCAAAATAAATTATTCATAGAATTTATTTGATTATCTGCATTATTAGAAGAAAAAAAAATATCCTTCAGTACTGCACAGGTATTTACCTGACAGTTGCACTTTAAATGATTTCTAGTGGAAAGCAATATACTAAATAGAGAAATTTTCTGACCTAGGTGTTAGAAATTATTTCCTTAGAGAAATATATGTAATGTTTATTTTTTATAATAATATTTAGAGGCTGCTGCTCTTTACGGATACTATGCAAAGTATACAACCTGTGAGGAGATCTTAATTTTGTAAGTGAAATCAAGTGTATTTTCTATGTATAGATCTAAGCATTTAGAGTAGCACCAACAAATGGATATCAACAAATGGATATCAAATTTAACACGTGACTTGATATTATGTTACAGAATGACACATTTATAACAGTAGACAAATCTCTGACTCAAATACTGGACTTGAGCATCAAAATAAGTGCAGAAGATGCAAAAGTTTTAAGTCATTTCAAAATTCAAAACTAATTTTTCCTCTTCTTGGTACTAGTGATCAGTCAGTTTTGGATCAAGGGTCAGGTCCTGGATCTGTTACGCATGACAAAGGGTATTCAGCAGATTAACTCAGCTGAAGCCAGGAAAACATTCATGATCTGATTATCAAGCATCAGACTACATGATTTTAGTCTGGTGTCAGAAAGGGATGACTTCTATCATCTCAAACTGGCATTTACTCCAAACGGAAAGCTCTCGTAGCAAGGAAAGAAAGAAGAAAATGAAAAAAAGAGTGGACAATGTGGCTGTGATGGTGAAAGCAGCAGGTAGAGGTGTCTTCAGCTTCCTCCTAGGGAACTGCTTGTAAATATGCAAGGTGTGGCACACACAGCATCACTTTTTTGGGTAGTAGGATAAGGCAGGTGTATCTCAGAAGCGCTAGAAGAGAACTCTCAAGCTAATACAATGCTGAATTAAGGTTTGACTTTTTCCTAATCTCAAACTGAAAGATGCAATGATATATATGCACTCATTCAAGCTATGTCTCCTCTCCCCCTTGAAAGGCTGTTCTTATGTTCCCCACAATCAGGGGCAAAAAGGTATAGCAGTTCATGGAAAAGAGCATTCCTTGCAAGTTTTCCTGCGTGACTGCAGGAAGTCAGGCTGCTGCTCATTAGTCACACCTTTACGTTTGCTATCCTCAAGCACTTTTTGCAGATGTTGAAATGAGGCCTGAAATAGAACCTCAGATGCAGACAGCCTGGAGTGGAAAAGTGAAACACTCAAGTTGGAATTTCTTGTCAGATTCTTGGTCAGATATTGAAGGAGCTATTGAATCTTCAAAAAGTGAAGCTTCTTCCTTGGGTTACCCTGGCTAAAAATTAGTTTCACAAGCGTTTGCATAAATAAATTTAAAAAACATTCTTATTATTTCAGGGAAATAAAAATACCAATTATTCCCACATACAGAATAACATCATGACAGAATAACAAGTGTTTCCATACTATTTAAAAATATTTCTTCTTCAGAAATTGTATTTCTAAGTTGTATTATTTTTTTTTATATGTGAGATTGAGCCAAAATGGTTATTCTGAACAACCCCATGACATGATGCTGAAAATGTGTCAGAAGACTATGGCATGATAAATAAACAAATTTACTTTTCTAGCTTGATTTTCAATTTTTTATTCCATTAGATTTTTTCTACTTTGTGTAAAATACTATCATTCAAAAAATCCCCACTTTTCTGCTGGAAAAAAACATTCATAATTTTTAAAAAATTGCTGCAGGTTTATATTTATGCCAATAGGAATTTTTTACACTACACTTATTTTCCTAAAATGGATATTACAGGGATCTTCTACTTACAGTTTCTTTGATAACATGACTGGCAGAGAAACCTTCTGACCCAGATGATAATTTTTTCATTTGCTTTATATTTTCATTTTTTATCCCAGGCTCTATAAACAGTTCTCCACCCTCTAAACAGTGTAAGATTGATGCTGTCTTATTTATGTAATGCAGTTCAGCAGCTCAAATTTAAGAAGAAATACCCTCAAGTTTGACAGTTTTGCATCTTTTTGTGAATTCACTTGATGTCCCAGTGATCAAGCTAGAGATCATCTATGGTTTTCCTAGTCAGCCCTACAAGCTGCACACAAACACCATTAAATCAGCCTCCTGCTAGACTGGGTTGATGGTTGACCCCAGAACCTCCCTGTTGTAATGGCATAGCTTTTACCATTACCAGAGACATTTATTAAAAAGACCCTGTAGGTATGAAATAAAACATGCAGAAAATATCCATATCCACACTTATAAGGAGAGAAGAAGAAAAAGGGGGGGGGAAAGGCACAAAAAAAACCAACCCCAAAAGCAGAGGAAGGCCTGGCCCCTTTTTTGAGAATATAACATCTTAAGGCATTTTGTCTGTACAAAAGAGAAATATTAACTAGTGATGGGTGTATACTTGGATACAGTTGTATGAAAACTCTCAGAATGCTACCTATACTGACTCACTTTGACTGATCCACATAATGGAAAGCGGTTCATTGCTGTCTCATCTGGTCCCTCCATCTCACCACCCGCAGGTTACAGGACCTAATACAGTGCTATGGCAACTGCCATATCCATATCCTGGCTTTTGTGACCCTAGCTGGGTCATATATCCAAACCTGCACTTCATATTTTTAACTTACGTGGACTAAAAGTGTTTTCTCTATAGATGAAACAGTACCTTTAAAGAAGTACCTTTGCATATTGGTTTGGATTTTCGTTTGTTTGACTTTTTCAGTTCACATTCAGCAATAGAAAGAGGACTTTCAACTCCCCCTTTTACACTCAGTCTCACCAAAAGCAACTTTAAAATTGCACAATCTCTACTGCACACACAGACAGAAGCAGTCAATTCCCTTTCTCCTAAGAAATGGATGGGAACAGGCAAGAATTCAGGTCTGGACACACACTAAGTTGCTACTGACACAGCTAAGCTACCTCGATTTACTGATGACTCAAGAAGGAGATATGGGGATCCATCCCCAACCAAGACAAGGCTGAAGAAAAGGACTTCTGCTATTAAAAGCTCTCCCAGGTTACTTCATTTCTTTTTTGATTTTCTTCACAATATACCCTCCACCCTTCCTTCAGGGTTGTGACTAGACACACTACCTCTCTGTAGAAGTTAATCCTTCAGGATGATGAGTCATTTCCTGCTTCTTCGCCAAATTTATTGTTATGGCATTGATGAAGATAAAATGAATATCCAATTATTTAAAACAAAAACACAAAAGGAAAACCTAATAATTGAATTTTAAAAATTATGCCAAAGACATAGTTAAGATAAATGTTGCTGTTCAGTCTGCTTTTCTATGATTCTCTCATCCTGTAAGTCCAACCAAGTTGTATATGGATAAATAAAATAACCCACTTCTCACACGAACCCATACTAGCTGTATTGTCTTTAGTAGTCAGTTAAAAATTAGTTTCTAACTGAAATTCGTCCTCAGACAGTGCAGCACAAACCACACTTGTGCTCATCTGGAGGTCCATTGGGTTTCCAAACACCCAAGGCTGGGCTACAGCAGGTGGGTGGAAGCACCATAGTTAGTTTTAACCATTAAACACTTCAGTTTCTTATGGCCACCTTAACTTCCAGAGATTCTACCAAGGAGCACACTTAGAATGTCAAAGAAAAACTGTAATGCCTGTTGCTGACATTCAAGATCAGTTTTTAACCATATGAGGAAATTGCTTTCCTGAAAATAAACTCACTAGTGAGATGACAGGTTTGTACACTGAGCTTTCCTTCATTTCTATCTCCTTTATTTTTTTCTCTGTTGCTCTCATTTTATTATTTAAAAATGCTGAGATGTTAGAAAAGAGTTGGATCAAGTCAATGTGCCAGGCTAATATTTAACCTTAAATTTACACATCACAGATAAAAAGGGATTGTACTGCAGGTTTCATAGCTAAGACCCTTGCTTTAGCTTGCCTGGCAGAAGCACCCATAGTACTAGGGTCTAAGTGCATTCCTCCTTAACTTATCCTTTGCTACCTTTTTTTTAACTCCTTAGAAGTGAACTGTATTAGAAAAAGTCTTCAGTCTTTCAGTTTATTGTTTGTCATTGCTGAGCTACAGATAAGCTTCAGCTTTGCTGTCTACAGAGTTAATCTGGTCAGAGCACCAGACATAGTAAACCAGCATCTTCCATCAGAGAATTGTACAGTTGGTGCGATGCCAAACTTTGTAGCTCCAGAAGTCAAAAAATTCGTGACTTGGGACTATGTTGTTTTTGCAGCACTATTTTTAGTCTCTGCCAGCATTGGAGTCTTTTTTGCAGTTAAAGAGAGGAAAAAGAAGACTTCAAAGGAATTTTTGGTGGGTGGTAAGCAGATGACATGTGGACCCATAGCTTTTTCTCTTACATCAAGCTTCATGTCAGCAGTAACTGTCCTGGGGACACCCTCCGAAGTTTATCGCTATGGGGCATCCTTTGTGCTCTTCTTTCTTTCGTATACACTTGTCATAATTTTTACTGCTGAACTTTTTCTACCTGTCTTTTATAGATCTGGCATCACAAGCACTTACGAGGTAAGTAAAAATCATAAAATAAAGGCACTGTTCTAGCATAACTAAGTATCATGCATGTATTTTTTAGAGAAAAATCTTTGACAGAAAGCTTTCTGTGGTGTTTTACAGAACAAATATATTGATACGTTATTTATTTTTAGAAATCATTTGCATTATTCAAACTAGTTATTTATATTGCATAAGTTGAAATCACATTCTAAGGGTTAGAGCTCCTGTTACGCACATACAGCACAGACAGGATAAGGGTTTACACACCAGTACCAAATTAAGTTACAGTTGGAAAATACTTAAGCATATCCAAATGCATCTGGTCTTTTAAGTATTCCGCTCCGGTTTAGTGAGACAGACTTTAAGAACAACATTCAATACTATCCAGTTCAAACTTAGTCTAGATATGGTAATTTTGGCCAAGTTATTATATCTAAACAGCTGAGGTGGGAGGAAGAGAAAGGTGGCAGGCCTGTTCCAAAAATAAAAAAGAAAGAAGAAAATAAAAAAGTCAGGGCTGGAGAATGAATTCAAGCATTCTCTAAGAAATGAAATTATTTGACTTCTGAATTTTGTAGCATTTTTGCCTGGCATTTTCCCTGGAACACATTCTTTTCTTCATAATACAGTTGAGTAGCAGTCCCTATAACCTGCACATCCACAGGACAGCTACTGACCACTTGGGATGGCCTCTTACTCACTTCAATCAACTCCTGCAAATTTGGTTCCTCCTCTCTGTGGGCAGTTTCAACTAAGCAAGGATTGGATGACAAAACTGGGTTAGTTCACAAGGAACAGTCTGGTAATAGAAAGGCTGCTCATGCTCACTGAGTCCAAACCCAAGGAAGGGCTTTGGTCAAACAGATCTGCCTGGGTATTTGAAATATTTTCAGGTCAGTGAAGAGTAAAATTGACCACTGCTGCAAGTAGTTGCATTTTCTAGTTGGTTTTGATCCAAGATCAGAGAATTAATTACTTTTGTCATCTGAACCACCAAAGGTACCACTGTAGACAGAGAGAACCTTCAAGCATGCTGGAAAGATGACTGTCGGCTTCATGAATTATTTTTAGAAATAGGTCAAGTTACATAAATTAGCTATATATTTATATGCCAGACTGTGGAGTTTATTGTGCAAGAAACACAAGATTAGCATGAGCAAATTCAAGAAAGAAGATGCTTTGGCAGTACAAAGTGCACAGCCTAGAGACTTGTAAAAGAGAGAAAACTTGTACAGCCCATGCCTGGTGTCTGCTGGGGAGCACATGGGACTATGGCCCAAGAAGAGCTTCCCTCCATGGAGGCTCCCGCAGGGCAGAGAGACTCTACAGAGACCCCAGGTGGTGATTCAGCCTTAAAACCTGGTCTTTTGGGTCCAGAGATCCACTCACCTCTGCAGTTCTTTTAAAAGTGGCAACACCTCTCTACATCCTTGAACCTGGAAGTTCATAAGATCCCCCATCTTTCCTTTCCATTATTGGTGATGTGCAGATTTGGCTTTAGACTGAGACAGAACAAGTGGGAAAGCAGGCTTAGCTCATGCACTAGGAAACTCCATCTTGCTGCTTCACCATTTGCTCCACCTCCACTTCTGTCACTACTGGAGTCAATGCTATTTCTACTAGAGATGAACTCAAATTTTCTCATTGTATAGTTGGAATATACTTTCCTTTGTAGTTTAAATTTCTTTGTAGTTCTTGGGATCTTCCAGTTATTCCTGGTACAAAGCAGGTGTTGATTACTGCAACCCAATATAGAACTTCAAGTACATGGTACAGATGGGAAGATTTCTTAAATGTAATTATCGTTATGTGTAATGACAATCCTGCAGTCCTCGTTACTACTCATAACAGCAGTGCCAGCTGACAGTAAGTTTACTTGCACAGCAAGGTGTTACTTAGGGCAAACAGACGGGTAATATCCGTGTCACAGATGCTACATGTGCACTTCACTGAAATTACTCTTTTTCCTAGTATTTGGAGTTAAGATTTAACAAGATTGTCCGTCTTGCTGCAACATTGATCTACATCCTGCAGACGGTAAGAAAACATTGACTCTTTTTTTAATGCTAATTTCACTCAACATTGATTTTCATAGACTAGCCTCACACAGCACATTCTTTATAATGAGATGTTTTAATGAGTACTCTTTTTTTCGTATTTTTTCACTTGAACTATGAATGCTAAAAAGGAAGTATGATTACATTTTTAACTGTCTAACTTCCCTAACTTTTCCTGTTTAGTATTAAGAATGCCATTTTAGTTGTCTTTAACACTCGGATGTTGTGCTGTACTCTCACGGCATATTCTTGGTCTCATTATGCTCACTTGAAGCCTCTCTCTTCCCAGGCAAGTGGATTCTGTCTTCCTTGAGAAGCTGGTCAAGCTTTACTGGGTACATTTAGTTTATGACATTTATGACATTTATGACACTGAGGTGAACTATCCTATCTGAAAACTGTTGCACAAGGTATCCTGGGCAGATGCCCAGGTAGCTGCAGTCCCGTGATGGTTACTGCTGTGACCATCTTGAAAGGCTATATTAGTTGTGTATTTAACAAAAAGATGAGATGTGATGGGAGATTAGGAGACATTTCTTTCTGCATTAATTCCATTTTAATAATTCCCAAACCTTTGGCAATAGATCTGAATGCTTATTGACTTTGATGCTTTGTTTCTCCATCAGTTCTCCTAGATCTTACACGTAAAGGGTAAGTCAGTTGAGTCAGTTACTTTGAAAAGTATTGAACGGAAAAATGAAAATTTAATTTCTAAGATCAATGCAACTTTATTTCTGTATCACTATTTGTGTTTTCTGGAGATACCCTCTTTCTATTTCATGAGGATATTTTGTCATTTATTTGTCTTAGCAATAGAGAAATAAGTAATACAAAGACAGATAATGGTCCTTCCCTCAGAAAGGAATTAAAACACCAGATTTTAATTTTTAAGGGCTGAAACAGAAAGCCATATACAATACAAGCTGATCTAAACAAACCCCTAGATTTGGTATTTTGCTCAGAGCCTTACTCTAAATAGAAGCTTTATCACTGAACATTCAAATACATAATTTTTAATGAACTTTTTCTCCTTCAGATCCTTTACACAGGAATAGTGGTCTATGCTCCATCACTGGCACTCAACCAAGGTGAGTTCCTATGCTGCACTACACTGCTACCCCAAAAAACAACACCACAAGGATTGCTTGAGTAAATGAAGTAACAAAAATAGAAAAAGACAAAAACCCAACCCTCCTCCAAGGTTCTATAAGAAGGTTTTTGCCTTCACCTTGTAGCTCTGCATTTCTGACTCCCCAGGTCCCTCTCATACCCAAACATTAGCAGGAGCCTCATGGTTGGTCTTCTGTTCTCCTTTCCACTCAGTACTACCTGAAGAGATTTGAAGCAAACAATTTCCCAACATCGTGACAAAGTTCACAGTACAACCTGATGATCCAAGACCATACTCTGTACTTTGATTCCCCCCATTCCTGTCTCTTGTATTCAGGTTTCCACGGGCATAACTCTTTTCCTCGTAGCCAGAGATGAATGCTGTTCTGCTGTCTGTCCCCAGCCTTCTTCAATTACTATTTGCAAACTAGGCATAGAGCAACCATCACCATAGATGGGATTTGTAATTTTACTGCCATAGGGCACAAGGAATCATCATGGCCTAATTCCTGATTTTACCAAAACTGACTGGGGAGAGATTGTGAGGCTCTTTTCATTGCTCATTATCTGAGTTGCATTCAGTTTGTTCAATTCCACCACTCACACAGTGCCAAATTTCCTTCCTCTGGCATGCAGCTGAATTCCATGTGAAAGTTCTCATTCATTATTACACCATACTAACTTTGCTAATAAGAGAACATTTACAAATAGTTTTGCCCTCACAGACTATGACTGGTGGGTGAGATTTCAGTATCAGCCAAACCAAAATTTGTGTACCTTGTGCAAAGAAACTTTACAAAGCAAAATGAACACAGAAATTTGTTTTAATGCAGCACATTTGAGCATTAAATCATTCTTAGATGCAGGTAATGGAATTTACTTAGGGGTTGGGGGTTTTTTTTGTCTTAGGTTTTTTGGAAATCTGTGAAGAACTTGGTTTCTCAAGAGAAAGTTCTGGACTAAGAACAGAAGTGAAGCATTGCTTGTAAAGCTCTGTCCCATCAGAATGACATTTCTGCTTTATGCAAGTATTCTCTGTGTGACTTTTGCTTGAAAGTTAGCTAATTTCAATTTGAAAGCAAACAACAATGAAAAACAGTATCCAGAAGTTCTACAAAACTTGAACAATCCGGCAAAGCTCCCTAATAGACACAAAATATTAACATTAATAATTACTCTTATCCTTCTAAAGCTAAAGGATTACAGCTCTTCTGCTACCTTATAGATGACTTACCTCCATTTCACTAACAATTTTGTTTTCACTGGTTTCGCAGTCACTGGATTTGATCTCTGGGGCTCTGTAGCTGCAACAGGAATTGTCTGCACTTTCTATTGCACTCTGGTATGTAACAGGCATAACTGAACAGTTGGAACACAGACTGTTAATTCAACCATCTTTTAAACATGACAGAGTATCAGAGAAGGATGGCACCTGTGGAGAACATAGAGATAAATTTTTTCTACACTCTGTGTTAAAAGGAAATCTATTTAGAGGGGAAAAAAATCCTCTCTAATCCTCTGCTGTATGTCTCAAGGTTTAAACCAGACATCTTGAGATAGAGTCCAGATAAGGAGGCAATAAGCTTCCCCTGTCATCTTTTGAGAAGATGATTCTTACCTTTTACAAATTATAGGCTTAAAAACCCTGTAATGAAAATTGCCCTCAAGAACAAAGCGATAAAACCTAGAAAGGACAATCAACAGGTCAGAGAACTTTACTTTTGAGTGGAAGCAACATGAGACTCCAAATTCCAAAACAGATATACTGTATAGATATTTGCAGTGAAGCAGAAGTCCTGGGGCTCAGGACACAAACTAATTGCCATTCTCATTACTACTAATTTTTTTTCAATATATCACTCCCCTCTTGTTGAAAACACATATTATGTACTCTAGTACTGATTTGATCAAATATGAAAGTAGCTATGGAAGAAAGCTGAATGGCAAACTTTCCGGAGCTATTTTTCTGTGTTAGGCTAATTGTGGACCACTGGGCTCTGAGAATGTATGGAGTCCTATGGGACATAGGAACAGGCCAAAACTCCGTAAGCTTTTGTTCCACACCATGATATGTTCTTCAAATGCATATAAAGGAGGCAGAAAAAAAGCATTTAACTGAAAGCCAAATATTCTCCTGTGCCCATGGACAAACAATTTAGGCTGTGAAATTTTCTGACCTGCAAAAATACACTTTGTGGGAGAATGCAGAGTCCTGATTTGCTAGGTGCTGTACATACAGCTCATGGGCTGTCAAACTAAGGAGTCTTTCTACATTTTTCAGTTCTTGAGCAACAGGAAAGAAGATTGGGGGCATACAGTTTGTCTTTGTTTCAGGGAGGATTAAAAGCTGTTGTCTGGACAGATGCATTTCAAATGATTGTTATGGTGGCTGGCTTTGTGACGGTTTTGATTCGAGGAACTAGTCTGAATGGTGGATCGACCAAAGTCTGGGAAGATGCCCATGAAGGATCTCGGCTAAACATATTTGAGTGAGAAACAAATGATGCAAACCTTTCCTTTTTGTGTATTTAATGTTTAGAAACCCTACCCTTACTAAGCCAAAAATACTCAGACTGGTTATTAAACAACCTCAGTGACTCAGAGAAGTTCATTCCTCATTTCTTCAGCTATTGGCAATGCATTTGACCCTTAGGAAAGCTTAACTCTTTCAAGAAATCAAAGGTCTGCTAAACTGAAGGGGAGATTTGCCGTTTTTCCTTGCGTAACTACAAATGTAGGCCAATTATTCTTTCCAATTTCATATACAGAATATTCTGAGTTGGAAGGGATCCAGAAGGATTAACAAGTCCAGCTCTTAAGTAAATGGCCCATTCAGGGATCAAACATGAAACCTTGATGCCGTTAGCACAATGTTCTATCCAACTGAGCTAATCTCAGTGGCTAATTGTATATATCTTTCATTTTCTATTCATAAAACTGACACTATGTTTTACTTGCACTCACCACAGCAGCTAGCAATAGTGCACCAGTGCACTGGGATAGAAATCTGATCTTCCTTTGGCTGCTTGGGACATTTGTTGATTAATCAAAGCAAGCCACTGACAGAATCCAGCAGCAAGGTCAAATGCTATCTGTTGTCCCTACCAAGATAAGGAGAACTGCAAAAATGACACATTCGAGACAGAAAGATATACCTGTACAAGTTAGATTTGCTGAGTAATGGAATTTTGTTGCACAAAAGATAACACTGCAGCGGAAGCAATTTCATGTAAAGGAAGTTACATCATAACGATGTGTTATTAGAAGTTTACTGGATTTTTTTAGAGTTTGGTAAGCAACCTTGCTCCTTACAGAAGACAGAGTCCCAGGCAGGATGGCTTGTAGGTCTGCTACAATATGACACAGGTCTGATGTCTGAGCATAAACATCCTTATAATTTGATTAATCTCAATTAAGTGATCCTCTGGCTGGGTCTGAATGGTATTTGTTTATCCTGACTTGGAAACAAAGTGTTCCAATATAAAAGTAAAAAAACTTCCAAACCTAAACACATCAGATGTTGTCTGTGCTGGAAAACAGTATTACCAATGCAGAATTTTTGATTCAGACGGTAGGACATGCCAGATAGTTCTGAAAAAGTCACCTACCTCTTGCTGAAAAAAAAAAAGTTTAAATAAAAAAACTAAATTGCTTCTTTCTTTCTTCTAGCTTTGATGTTGATCCTTTGAGACGACATACCTTCTGGACAATAGTTATTGGTGGAACATTTACATGGCTAGGGCTCTATGGAGTCAATCAGTCCACAATACAGAGATGCATTTCCTGCAAATCGGAAAAGCATGCTAAACTGTAAGCTACATGTCATTAACCTATTCCTGCAATTAATCAAGAATTAAGCTAAGTTTGTCAGCTACACTAAATAAATATTGGGATCTCATTAGGTGGTAGTAAGCTAATTTTGCTCTGATAGTCTTACTACCTCTGGCTCAAAATGACTTAAGTATATGCAGAGGAAAAAGAGGTAGCTAACTATCTCTCACAGCTTAGCAATTTATGATCAGGCTAACATAATCCTCAGAAGGAGAGTATGGCAAAGATGCCAACACAGAAGTTGTGCTATCTACAACTTCATTGTAAAAATGTATTTATTGCAACTGTGTTTATGTTATACTGGATTAAAAGTTGTTCTTGATTTAGTGGGGCACTATAGTACAATGTATTATCTAAATTAAATGAAATCTTAATAATTTCTTAAAATTCTGAAGCATCAGAATAATCAGAATCAATGAAGAACAAAGCGAGTCTTCACAACATAGATATAAAAGTCTCCAAGTTAGTACCTTTCTCAACTTTAACAGTAGTATATGCATAGCTAGACGTGTTCTACCAAACAATCAGATTTTTTTCACACACTTAGGGCAAATTGCTTGCACATGTGGCTAAAGCATAAAGGTGGTAATTTTTTCCTTCTTCAAACAGTTAGCTTTTCTGCTGTCTGTAAACATACTAATTTTTCTGAAGGTCATGACTGTCTGTATGAATTTATCCTGTAGAAAATTCAGTGTGTGAAAAACATTTAGAAGTCACACCAGTGAGAACATCACTAGTAAAGAGTTGGGTTAACCTTTGTGTCCTGGTAGCACACTCTGAACTGGCCTTAGCAATAGATCTTGTGCAAGGTAGTGTCTAACATGATGTGAGCTCTGTAAAATCTGGCAGCTCTCAGAACCTGCAGGATTGCTAAACCACAGCCACACAATCTTCCTAGCAAATGCTGTCACCCACATCCATTTCATGGAATAGCGAAAAACAATCAAGACTGTTGCTTTGCATGGTAACATGGGAAATAATATTGTGTCCTTTAAAGGGAGGACAGCATCAACAACTCCCAATAGGCAAAAACCTGTTCTCACAAGGGACAGGAATGACAGATCCAGCACTCAGTGCAGCCCATTCTGCATAGAGGTTACTTGACTCTTCCAGCTGTATGGAGCTGCTTGGAAACTTTATCCTTGCCCTATAGTGTAAGGATGGTGTACTTTTCCTTTTTTTAAATCTTGCTTTGAATTATACAGCCAGTTTGAATTATATAACCAGTTGGGACTAAGAGATCTCCGAAAAAAGTTCAAAATAAATATCTTGTAACAACTTTTTAATTTATCTTCCATTACACAGATTTTCTCTTTTGCTCTAGGGCACTTTACCTGAATTTATTGGGACTTTGGACAGTCCTAGCGTGTGCAGTATTTTGTGGATTGGTGATGTACTCTCATTACAAGAGTTGTGACCCTTGGACTGCTGGTTTCATTTCAGCTCCTGATCAGGTACAGATGTCCATTATGAAAATTAGGAGCTGCTTTGGGCTCAGATATAGCACATATCAGGACAGTTTAAATTTTGTGCAATGCTGTATGTCCTTTCAGCACTCAGGCACTAAGGTGGTTGCCAGACCACGGCTACAATAATATCTATTCTGGCTCTCCTGCAGTACAATTTAATTGAGCATCTTTGCCAAAAGACATCTCCTTTGCTCAAAATCTGACACCATGTTATTTGCAACAACACCAGAATTTAGCAACATGCTCATAAACAGCTGCTTCTCTTCCATTACCTAGGAAACTCTTCATTAATTTCTTGTGTTGCTCTTGTGCTCCTTCTATCCCAGCTCATGCCATACTTTGTTATGGACATTTTTTCTTCGATGCCAGGAGTCCCGGGACTGTTTGTCGCCTGTGCATTCAGTGGAACACTAAGGTCTGTGAATCAGAGTTGACATTTTAGCTGTTTATGATAATTTCTTGAGAACACAGAATGAGGTCAAAATATGAAACCCTACGAAAAGTCCAGCTGTTTTTTTTAGAACATTCTAGGAAGTAGCAGTAGCTCTTTATTGAATTATGTTACATCCCTGGAGGTATTTAAAAGACATGTGGATGTGGCACTTAGGGACTTGGTTGAGTGGTGGACTCGACTGTGCTTGGTTAACTATTGGACTCTTTTCCGACCTAAATTATTCTATGGTTGTATTTATGACAAAGTCTAACTTCACAGTATCTTTTTATCCCAAATACATTTTAGAATAACGTTACTAATACAGACAAAGTGTAGAAAAACTGAGTTCAACTTCCCAAAATACCCTTGGGAGCTGCTCATGGTGAAATTGTCTTTACTTAAGGTAACAGCCACAAAATCATAGTCAGGGGTGTAAATGTTTTCAACAAGTGTATCTGAACTGTATTCACCAAAGATAGGCTCACTCACCTAGCTAAAAGGGTTGGGCCATTCATGGAGGACCAGCATGGCACTAGTGCTGACTGCATATCCTTCAATTTGTAAGGGAGTAAAGTTTTAATTCTGGAACATGTCTATATTTAAGGTCTTTGCAAACCTGTAAATGGAAGGGTCAGTTAGGATGAGTTTCTATCTTGTTCCATGACAGCATGAAGCAGAGCCCCCAGCAATTGCAGAAGTAGCAGAAACCTCCCCAGTGAAAGCAGCGCATATGAAAAATACTATGAAACATACAGTTCTTGAAGAGCATTAGTGCTGAACAAGGGGAAGCATTTCTTTAGAAATACAACTTGATTTCAGATTATATTGCTTCCTATTTACTTACCATTCTTACTTACCATTCTTGCTTACTATTCTTACTTACCCTTTCTACAGCACGGTAGCTGCCAGCATCAATGCTTTAGCAACTGTTACTTTTGAAGACTTGGTCAAGAAATATTTCCCAAACCTCTCTGAGAAGATGAGCACATGGATCAGCAAAGGCTTATGTGGGTACTCTAGATGAAATCCATTTTTTTAGCAGCAAAAGGCACTGCATAGAGACAGTCCCTCAGAAACACATGTACTTTCAAAGCCTCCACAGGAATGTAACCCTTTACAAACCCACAAGGTGAACATCAGCCTGATGCTTCAGTAACATTAAGTATCAGCACCATATGGCAGAGAAACAAATATAGACTAGCATTAACAACCATTGTTCAAAATCCTTGGAAAAGTTTGGTCTGCTGAAAATATTGGAGAACACTCTTCATAACACAGAAAGAATATTGATGTAGTTATTACCACATTACTCTATAGTAGTATTTCTTGTTCTTTTAGAGTAATACCGTTAGTAATTTCTATTCAAACTCAGAGTATTGCATAAGCAGGTTATTCAGCTTTTCAGAGAAAAAGTATGCAAAAAAAAAAAAAGTAAAAAAACCCACAAAATATCATCAACATATCAAGCATCCAACATTATTTTAATTTTTAGGATATTTGTTACAATTATTTCAGTAAGATCATAACCCTTTTATGAATACCATAATAATACCGTAAGAATTCTATTAATGTTCATAAATATAATGCAAGAGCCAAACCCATATATTTTCTATCTCTGTAACTGCTTCTAGTCTTCTCCATTCTTATTTTTCCACTTACTACTAAGTTTTTTCACTCTGGACCTAGAAAGATAATTTTTACATCTGAAACCAAGATGTGCTAGCACATAAGTTTTGGTTGGCTTTACTCAAGACTGCTGCATACAGAGTTCCACCTACCACAGTTAAAAAAAAAGTTAAATCTGCTTTCAAAGGAAGAAAGCCAAGCTGTTTATAATTTCTCAACTCATTTATTAGATTATTTTAAAAGTGATATTTAAAGGCAACAGAAACATTTCTACATGAGGCATAACTTCTAAATTAATTTCATTGCTATTGTTCTACTTTGTAAGAAAAATCAATCAACCAAAAACCCAATGAGGCTTCACACAAGACACTGCTGGGTGTGTAATGGTCCACTCTAAACATCCAAAAAGAATTGCAAATTCCTCCATGCTGCCTGGTCATCTCAGACACTACTGAGCTAGAAACCATCCCCACTATTAACCAGCACTGAGAACCTCGCTACCCTATCTTTTCCAGGTATATTATACGGTGTCCTGTGCACTTCGATGGCTGCAGCAGCATCACTGCTGGGAGGAGTTGTGCAGGTATTTCTTGCTTCAGAAATGCAATTAATAGAACAGGAATGTACAGAAATGCAATGAACTGAACAAATAATGCTGCCAGCTCTGATGGCTGCTAGACTACCTAAACCCTTTCTGTGGACATTTTGCTGAGAGGAAAAAATAGGGGAAAAAAAATCATAAATCCCCTAACTCTTTCACTGTTGACTCACTGCTAGGAAACAATACTGAGCATGATTCTCTCTTTAACTGTGCCCTGAAATCACTACTTATCCCTTCTCATTCACCATTTTCCCACTGAAAATTACAGACCAAAATCAAAACTGGGCATGCTTCCCCTCAGCAGCTGCCTTGATCTCCTCTTTCTTCTCTGCACCCACAGGCTTCCCTCTCCATCCACGGGATGTGTGGGGGGCCCATGCTGGGATTATTTACTCTGGGAATTGTGTTTCCCTGTGCTAACTGGAAGGTAAGGGGAAAAAAATCCTGATCTAAAAGAAAATCTCTTGGTGTTTTTTGGTTAAAACTCCATTTTGACAATTGTTTGGGTCTTTGAGCTGCTTTTCAGATTTAGTTCCTAAGGATCTATTTATACATGCCTTTTCCCTGTCTAAATTTATTCTGTTGAATTTAAGTCCACCCAGCTGTGGAATAATTGGTGATTAGATTCACATGAGGGTTTTCTTAAAAATTATTTTTGTTTCTGAGTTTCATTAAGATGAAAAAATTATTCAATGTTTGTACCAGCCTTGGGAGGCAGAGATTGATTTCCATAGCTTTGCCTTCACTCTTTCACTCAAAACACGAGCTCATTCCATATTGCCCCAGCAGGATTCCCATCAAGGTTAGCAGAAGTAAAACTAAAATCTGTATCACAGCTTTGATCACACTTCTGCTTCAACTTTTATAAATAGAGGGCAGTAAAGCACCATGTTTTATACCTTAGTTGAGAGAGAACAGAATTTATTTACACTGTAACCCATCATTACCTACTCCTGCCTAATTCACATTCACAGAAAAGCATTTTCCATATATCATCTTTAACAGTAACTTTCTATACTTGCCAAGGGTGCTCTTGGAGGCCTCTTAGCCGGGATGAGCTTGGCTTTTTGGGCTGGTACTGGCTCTTTCATTTACCCTGCACCACCAACAAAGTCCATCCCTCTGCAACTGTCCACCCTCAACTGCACATTGGCTGACAGCACTGAGGCACTGATAACGGCAGCTCCCACGGTGGCTCCAGAGAGGTATTTTTCCTATTGTTACCACTTAAGCCTACGTTTTGCCAAGTGTGCTACCCCAGCCTGCAGCTGGGGTGCAGGCAGTAACCACAGAGCAGGCTGGGAGTGTAGACTGATGCCAGATGACACAGCAACTGCAGCATGAGCTGCATTTTGCTGGCACAAAATCAAAGTCAGGCAAAACCTTAAATGCAGCTGCTGCTGCATCACTAGCTGCTTTTGTCACCTCTTCACAGGCCTTTGCTGGCAGACGCCTGGTACTCCCTGTCCTACCTGTACTTCAGTGCCATCGGCTGCATGGGCTGTTCCATCACAGGGTTATTGATAAGCTTTATAACAGGTTGGTGTTCTAAACATACATAGACATATATATATATACACACATATATAAAAAAACATGCTTTTGCATAAGCTCACTCAGCTGTTAAAAAAGCTTTTAAAAAGTCCAGCAGGTGACTTGAGACACAGACTCAGAAGAAGGCAGTGGGCTCTGATCCTGCTCCCCCACCTCACATAGTCTGAGGCTTCCAAGACTCATACCTAGCTATCCATAGACTCACATATTACTTTCTTTTTCCAGGACCTAGTAAAGGAGAAGACATCCCACCAGTGTTAATTAAGCCAGTCTGCAACCTGTTCTGCTTTTGGTCCAAAAGACTCAAAATTTTCCTCTGGTGTGGTGTGCAGCACGACAGCCTGGAGGTAAGTACCTGAACCCATCAGCTCAGCCCTGCTGTGGCCCAGGAACAGTGGGAACACGTGCATCTACCTACATGAGGGCATGTGCTGAGCAGAGAACTAATAAGCTTTCAGTAGTTCCTCTTGAACTTATGCAAGGGATGCTGCGTAAGCACCAGAGACTGGAAATGAGATCAGCCAAACCCTGGTGAGTAGTAAGTTACCTATTTTTCCTGTTTTCATCAAATATGGGGACTCAGGCTCTCCAAACAGCCCTCGGGAAAGCCAGGAGCTCATGAAACATGGTCTGACCTCCGTCTCTCTGCCCTCCCTACTCCAGCAGCCGAGTGGGGACAAAACTGCACTTTACACCCTAGAGAGTTCACCAAGCTATCACCTTCCACCAAGCTCAGAGAAAAAGACTTTAGAACTTGGATGTTCATGAAGCTCTTTTGCTGCTGCCATCCCCACCATCAGAGCTTCCGTGGCTTCTGCCCTCCAGAGCAGCACCAGAGAGCAACAATCAGGCAGTGCTGCACTCACTAGCACCTGAGCTGCTCCTTCCCACCCCCACCTCCTCCACAGCAACAGGACCAGCTATTCTCCAGGTGTCTCAAGGCTTTGTAGCTCATTAAAAAGGCATACAGAATGAACACCTTTCTTCTTGCACTGTTTCAACAATTTTCTTTTAATCAAAGGAAAAATGCAGTGAATACAGGCTTCAAACTACCAGGGTATTCTCTTTCTTTTTTTCAGATGGACTTTGAGAAAAAACTGCCTAAAGGTGCTGCAAATAAAACCAGAACAGATAACACCTTCAAGAATAATACCAACAAAGAAACTAATCACCAGATCCCTGGTTACAATCCTGAGGAGCATTCATATACAAATACGAGCAGAGAATCTCGCCTCTAGAAGCTGAGGGACAAGGGACATTTAATCAAACTTTAGTTCTTCAGCTTCAAAAATTAAGAACTTTTTTTACTGCATTTACCAGCTTATAGGTGACCAAGAGTAAACATTTGCTCTCTATAGCAATAAAGGCCAGATTTTTATTTACTAATTTCTTGGCAGACCTGGGAAATGATTGGACAATGGGGTTTTGGAAGCAGTGCTATTTCAGAAGAAATGTTTCATGAATTTTGTTGCAGAAGCTCCCACTTAGATGCAGCTGCAATACATCTGCATCACATGGTCTGTTCAGTAACTCATCATTGAAGGGAAATGTGCAAAGGTGAACTTGAGATAAATTAAGACTTCGGAGAAGTTTATGAGATACTAAGGTGAGACTTTGCGCTGCCCTCTGATGGAGGGAGAGAAGGGAGGCCAGGTTGAGCCTATATCCAGGTATCTGAAAACGTCTCTTCACAGGAACCTTGTATAGACTAGCCTGGTCTTTCAGTCACCAAGATAACTGTGTTTGCTTCCTCTGTGGAATTCAAGTTTTCTTTACAACTTGTCATTGGAAAAGCTATGGCAGAGAGTAACAATTTTACTTTGAATTCAGGATAGTTCTTTATCTGTGTTAGTTTTCAGCTCACAAAGATCCACTTTTATGCAATAAAGAAAATAAACCAACATTTAATTATGATTATGCCTCCTAATTGATAATTCATGCTGAATTTTGAAAAAAAGACACATAATTAGGCAAAATAATCTGTCTGGTACAATGTCTTGGAAGCAGAGACCACTCAGTGCTCTCTTTCAGCGAAACACATTTCTCCTAAAATGTGCTGGTTGTAAATCAAAGTCAACAGATCACCTCTCACCTTGATAAACTTCTGGATACAGTTTTTCAATAAATACATTTGTTTTTTAGCAAAATGCACAATTGAATGAAACAAAATGAATAAAAATATCAAAGATGACTCATGGGCCAAGCTGATACATTTAGCTCCTATTTCTTTGAAGAATCCAGCTGTTGCTTTTGCTTTATCAGTGACCATCTTTATGATGTAGATGTATGTCAACTTGGTCCTTGAAGTTACTTCCCCTGTGTGTGTTCATGCCCTACCCCTGGAAGTGGTCCCAGGATTTTAATCAGAGAACATGAATAGCAGTCTCTAAATGACACTGCCTTTCTTGCATGGAACAGTTTGTCAAGAAACTAAGAATTAAGTCAATATTTTTGTTAATCCCTTTTACACTGCTTTTATAATCTCATAAAAGCTTATAGCTGAGTCTGGCTAGCTGCTTGCTGTCTCATGTGGCATGCTTTCCCTTCCTGCTTCCATACTTGGGATTGTTAGCAAGGCAAAGATGGAAACTCAGTAAATACATCTGTACCATTTATATCTCATGGCCACACACCTTACTGATTAGGTTGTATTAAGTCTAACTATCATGCAAAAGGATGTAAAATAATTCCTGAGTGAAAGTGGTTCAAAACACCAATAGGAAGCTATAGAGCCAGATGAAGGATGATAAAACCCTCTCTACTCATAGTTGGAGGACATCTGATTCAGAGATCTGTAACTCTGAAGACAACCAAGTCTCCTCTGAATATTTCTTAAGGAACTTAAAGCAGTATCGTTATGCTCTGCATGCATTTCACAAGTTTGGCAACATAGGATTCACTACAGACTTAACATCTTTTCAAATCATTTACTACAAAAGAGAATCTTAATTTATTCATTTAATGTCCAAAAAAAGTGAGTTAGGTTGGCTAGAATTGCATTCTCTCCAAATGCTGTTGAAGAAATATCCTGAAGAATTTTTCTTCAACTATTTCCAGACTAGTTTTGTTACAACTAAAGCTGCTCATTGAACACAAGTGTTTTCTGTATTTGTAATGGAGCCAGGCACAGGGTTATATGAATTCCAACATGTGAATCATACATGACAACGTATGGCTAAAATCAGTAGTTCATTATTCAGCCTTCTAGCAAGATTTAAGGATAAGTCCTAGAAAACTGGAACTCAGAGAAATTCCCATTCTTTTTAAATATTCATGTCAGTGCTGTTTAGTTATGTTCTCATTTCCTCTACATCTTAAGCCATTGATCCTTCCAGAGGCAGATCTAGCCTGTCCATTTTGGTTGAAAAACTGAGATTATGAAACTAGGAGCAGATAAATCCTAGAAGAGCTGAAATTTAAGAGATTGTTAGTCACTAGTGAAAGCAGTACAACATAAATGACTGAAAATTTGAAAACTCAGTCTAGCTGTGCCTTCAGACCAAAATAATCGAATATTTAATTGTTAAAAACGCCTGAGCCAAGTATGACCCTGAAATTACTTTCTTACAAGACTATGGTTTGAATGTTCATGAGCATTCACTTTTCAAGTATAAATTGCTTTTCATTATCTTTGAATATTTGGAATAATAAAGCTCACAGCCTTTTTCAAAGATATCCAAGTTAATTACTGAAAAAAAAAGTAATATTCAAATGTGCATGATACAGCAAGTAGTTGCATTTGTATATGTAAACCTTGATAAAGTAAACAACATCCCAAAGACAAATTTATGCCAGAAGTGTCTTACAATAGTTAATTAGATCTACAACTTTTTCCTCAGTGAATTCTTTTACTTCTGGGGTACACAGCTGCTTGTAAAAGCAGTCTTAAAACACAAAAGAAACTGAAAGCTGCCATGCTGGAGGAACTTACAGATTTTGCACAGAAAAGTAAATTTCTCCAAAACGCTCTCTGATATGGTAAACTTGTTTTAAATATTACTTACTAAGTGTGGATTTATAATTAGAAAAAATAGCTGAAATTTTATTCTTACTCCTTACTTAGAAATCAAGTTGTATTTAAATATTACATAAATTTCAAATATATGCACATTTTAAGAAATCTCTTATGATCATGATATTGCAAGTTAGCGCAAAGATGGCGGTGGATAAGGAGCTGCTGGAGCGGGACCTCTACAGGCTGCTGGGGGTCAGCAAGAAGGAGTCCAAGAAGGAGATGAAGACAGCATTCCAGCAGAAGGCCCTGACCTGCCATCCAGACAAGAACCCAGACTATCAGAGTAAAAAATGACTGAACTATCTTATTCAGTTAGATTTTACATAAGACTGTTTCAAAGAACTGAAATTTTAGTGACACTACTCCAGGAAAAATTAGAGCCATCAGTTTGGAAGATTTTTCAGTACAATACTCCAAGTCATTTAAAAAGAACATGAAATGAAAATATGATCTGATTTTTTTTCATTATTAACAGAAAAATCATCATGTTCTCAGTGGTTAAAATCTCACTAGCTTTAGACTCCACTGGGTTTAATCCTAATTTCTCACCCTGTTGCATCCTAACAAGTAGCTCATGTCAATAAGAATGCAAACTACAGAGAACAACTAGCAATACAGAGGTTGTATCAAGAAGTTAGAATGAGCCAACAGAACTAACACAAGGTCATTTCCAGTGCTGTGAAGAGGGAATACACCATCAACATTTTGAGACTAAATCCCAGTCCTGGATTTAAAAAGTATTTGTATACCATTGGAATTGTGAAGTGATTTCCCTACCGTTCCTTGCTGTGCCATTAGAACTTTGTGCTGTTGTGGTAACATTGTGCTATTATGGTTATGCCAAGATTACGACAATCCAAATTGCTAGTAAATGTGTTCGCAATGGCAATAACAGATAAAAATTGTCTGAAATAGAAGTTTAAAAATTATACAACTGTGAAGGGTATTTAGGATGTATGTGTATGTGTAGGAAGGGACATAAGGAGAAAAAACTGTGGTGCTTGGGGAAGTGACTGAAAGGACAGAAACGGCACATGTAGAGGTACCCCATGCTGTCTCACACTACTCCATCCAATCAATGCATACTGATTTGTAAAAAGCACCAGACAAACTAGTATTTGTGCACTTTCTGCCTTGGCATCTCAGTAAGGGACATCCAAAAACAGCCTGTACAAAAATCTGTTGTTACAGAATTGCCTTGGAAACTGGACTGTCGCCCAGAAGGCAGCGTGTAATAAAACACTGAGGATAAGTAAAGAATGAGCCAAAGGAGAAAAAAAAAAAGATCAGGAGGGCTCTCCCCATGCTTCATCCTCAAACCCTTATTTTTAAGAGCCTGTTGCAATTCTGGAGCAAAACTTGCTGGAGTGAACACCAGCCCTTAGCTGCCCTCTGCTCATTTTCACCCTCCACAAGCTGGTTGCTGCATTTTACCTCGGAAGAACATGGGTTTTGCAAGCATGAGGTTGAGTATGAAAAGACTTAGGGAATTTTTTAAGCTACTAGATTTTCCACTACTAGAATACAAGTTAGAAATTCACTTAAACACCTTCAAAAAGTGTCACTGTATGCATTTTAGTCAGACAAAATATGCATTGGGACAAAATAACAGGTCTGCCTAGAAGTGGAATGTTGCTGTTGGGGTGGACACAACATGCAGAACTCACACACGCTTCAGGCTGAAAAGTGTTTATTCTACAAAGCTAGTGCTATTTATACACTTTTGTATGTTTATCAATCAGGCTACGTGTTCATTGGGTCTCTAACTGCTACAATACATCTATTGGCTATTACAGCTTCAACATATTACTATTGGTCATCTATCGCGTAAGTGTTCAGGCATTCAGAAAAACACCAAGTGCAGCCTTGTTGCTGTTTTCTCTCCCTCTTGTTTGGATTCCTTCTACTAAGTTTCTCACAGGCAGGCTGTCATGTCGGAATCAGACATACTGTCAGGCCTGCTGTTACTTCCAGAGTTCCCCATTTCCCCAACAAACACGGTACAAGTAATAAAATGACAAGGTGGCTGCCTGGTTTTGCAGAGTGGTGTATCTAACAAAATCTACATCAGTTAACAATCCTGACAAAGCAAGTGAAGTGGCATTAGTCCATTCAACAAGCCAGCAACCTAGCTTGTTTAACAGTCCTAATGCTTTCCCAGCAACTACTCCTAGGACAAAAAGAAAAACTGAAACATGCTTTCTTAACTTCTAGAAATCAAAAGTGTCTTGTAACATAGTAAGTCCTTGCTCCATCTCAACCTGAAGCAGGACCATCCGACAAATGGTCCACACCATCACCATCTTCCAAAGACTGCCTGTTGATCTGTGTGCATTTTTGATGTCGCAGATCAGGGTGAACACACCTTGCAGGTACCCACCGTACACAGGTATCTGTGGAAACACAAGCATACCCGCGTCCCCAAGTGACAAGGTCCCACGGGCCTTCCCACTTGTTAGTGATTAAATCTCGTACCCATACTTCTGCTCAGGGCAGGTGCGTTTCGCTTGAAGACTGCAACAAGAAAAAATGATTCAAAAGAACAGGATTATTAGAATCTGGTGGCACTGTAAGATGATTAAAAACTGCTGCGTCTTCTCAGAGACGTAGGCAGAGCCATTGTCAGTTTTCACAGAGGAAAGTATGCCCAAAACAGCAAAAGCCAGCCACCAGTGCGCGATAGCATCACGACTCTCTTCTCCTGTATGTGCAGATGCTCACATGGCAGAGGAGAAGGTATCAATAGAAACATGCATGTCTGCCACTACGAACATGAAGGCAACATAAAAGC
>VZTE01001073.1:0-84293 GCA_013397775.1 Eulacestoma nigropectus
TCTTTAATGTCCTTTCCAATGCAAAACTTCCTATTATTCTGTTTATGGGATGTTCCTGCCGAGATTAAGTGCAGCAGGTGAGAAAGCATGGGAAGGCCTGTTTGAACCCTTGCAAGGCAGATAATTAAGTCAAACATCGCTGACACCTCAGAGGGAAATGCACCTGTGCCAAATAGGTGGTGATGAGACTTGGAAGAAGGATAAAACTCTATTCCCTCCTACACTGTTCTCCCAGGATTATGCAATGGATGCTACATTAACCCTTACAGTTGGTACAAACTTCCTGTTGCCAGTGTCGACCCTTGTGGAATGTCACAGGCTTCCTTATAACCCTTCAAAGTGATATTAAAGGGGACTGAGAGAATGACACAGGACCAAAAATGCAGGTTTGTTCAAACACTATTTTTACTGGCAATACACTGTTTCAATGGGTAACAGCATCTACCAAGCAGGGATCTGTGCGAATGTACCTAAGAAGGCTTGGTTTTTATTCTCTGCATTGCAAGTGATTACATGGGCAATATTACCAATCAAGAAGGAACACCCATGCACACTGGAACTTGAACACTGTAGCAAAATTTTGGCATTGCTACAGTGAAGTCATGCACTGACCATATTGAGGCTGGAATTTTTTGCGAGTCTCTAATGAATAAGAGGGACAAATGCAGTTTTCAGCCTTTACTCAGACTAACATTAGTCATTTAAAGATTCCAGTGACTCCTCTGGAGCAGTTTTAGATGGAGCTCAGACAAATAAAGTGCTGATGTAGCCAACTAATGAAATACAGTCTTAATTTTACTTGTGGGTTAAAATCAGTGCAATCATTAACCTGTTTGAAGTGCTTTGCTGAGTTAGGATCTAAGACTTTGTAAGAAGATGTATGCAGGTTGAATTCCAGTAGCATTTTGCATAAACTTGATAAGGCTTGGAGAAGCAGCTTTTCTAGTTGACATAAGTGTCCACAGTCTTGTGGAATAAAAGTAATGCTTGGGATATCTGTGTAAGTCACTCCTTAGTATTTGGAAGGCATGCTTTAATGTGCTTTCTTTCACTAATGCACACAGCCACTTGCAGGATGAAATCTGGGAAAGTGCTGAGCAGAGCACAGCAATAGCACCCAATAATTCAGGAAAGAAAATAAAGACAACAAACTGCAGACAACTCTAAGCATTTTCTGAATATAATAGTCAAGTTGCAGATTTTGTTTTGAACACTTTGGTTAATGTCTCTTACTCTCACATAAAGTGCCATGGGACCTTTTAAAGTGCACTTTCTTTTACAAAGCCTCTAACAGCATAGCTCTTCCTAATCATCTGCTGGAGTAGGATTTCAGTATTGACTTGGAAAAAGTACGACATACTAAATCACTAAAATGATTTCTGGAGCAACTGGCTTTTGTTTTGGTGGTCTTCTATTAAAATAATAGCATGGGCCAATGTTTTATGACAATAGCCTGATTTTTTTTCTCTGTTCAGTTTTGTTCCTAATGTAGTTGTAGTTTTGCCATCAAAGCAGATTAATTTGTGCTCCTGGCTCACTGGCAGAGGTGTTCCATTACACCACACATGAAACTCTGTGCATGTCTGTGGGAGAGCACACATAAGGGTGTGCACAGCTGAGCTATTAAAGAAGAGGCCCATTTGCCTGCTTATGATTTTAGTGAAAAAATAAGCCATCTTTAATTTGCTCTCAATTTCTCTCTCAAGCTGTTATGCAAGCTCAGATAGCAGCTGCTAGTGATCTAAAGGCCCCTGTTCCCATTTTCAGTCTTTCTGTGGACACCAGTCTGTGTCCCATGCTGCTGACACGCTGCCTCATGCTTCAACTGTGTGCAGCAGGGAGGCCGTGGGTAGAGGAGGCAGAACACAGGGACATTGCCAGGAACAGAAATCTCCAGTAGCATATGGCCTCAGCACCGGTGGACAGGATCAGTAGCAGTTAGTGCTGCAGCTGCCACCTTATAACAGGATACTCTTCTGCAACAACTCTCCATTTCACTAAATGATTAAAGTTGGTGGAAGCCAGCAACAAAATTGCTCCATATACAATATACCCAAAATAGGCCGTATAAGGCTTCAGATTTTAATTCTGTATCTTTTATTCTCTATTCTGATTGGACAGGAGAAATCTGATTTCTCCTTTTCCTGATTTTGGATACTTATGTACCTTTTTTTCTAGTGGATTAACCCCATTCTCCATCTGGAGGCCTGGATTGCACCATATTTTCTTTGCTTTTACAATCATCTGGAAAATCTCCAGCCCCAAATGAGGCTGTATGTCCTTGGCTTTGACATTTGGTTTCTAGTCTCCACTAATAATCAGGGTTAATTCCTTTGCTTGTCACAATGATCTGTGGGTTTTGAATTGCCCTAATTTATAGAATGATTCTGTCTGCACATCAGCCCCCCAACCTATGTCTGGCACTCCAGTAGCTCTCACTCTGAGTTGGGAATGTGAGAAGCACATACTAGAAAAGGTACCTCTCCAATTTGCTTTTCTTTCCCATGGGGAGGATGAGAACATGCAATATATAGGCATACTTGTTATCTGGTTTTATTCCTATTCCTCCAGAGTTCAGCCTCTCTCATCATCATTATCCTCAAACTGGACCTTGACTTTTCAAGTGAAAACAGAGGGATATACTGACACCATCCTTTACTGTGTATATGGCTTTCTTTTCATAGAATCATAGAGTGGTTTGAGTTGGAAGGGCCCTTAAAGACCGTCTAGTTCCAACCCCCCTGCCATGGGCAGGGACACTTTCCACTAGACCAAGTTGCTCAACGTCCCATCCAACCTGGCCTTGAACTCTTTCAGGGATGGAGCATCCACAACTTTTCTCCCTAGCATGTTCCAGTACCTCATCGCCCTCACAGTAAAGAATTTTTTCCTAATATCTAATCTAAACCTACTCTTGTTCAGTTTGAAGCCATTCCCCCTTGTCCTATCACACTATATGCCCTTCTAAGAAGTCCCTCTCCAGCTCTCTTGTAGGCTTCCTTCAGATACCAGAAGGTGCATAAGGTCTCCCTGGAGCCTTCTCTTCTCCAGCTTATACAGTCCTAACTTCCTCAGCCTGTCCTCACAGGAGACGTGCTCCATCTCTCTGATTATTTTTGTGGCCCTTCTCTGGACTCTCTCTGATAGGTCCACATCTCGTCCTGAGGGCTCCAGAGCCCCCACAACTGCCCTGCAGATTCTGGGCAAAATTTGCATGATAAAGCAGCAACCCAAAATCTTACTAAGTCTCAAACTGCCACTTTCCCCTCAAATGTCTTTCATGTTTACAATTGAACATACATCCCAGTACAGCAATTACCTTGGAATGGAGCAGACACATTAGACATAAAGGAGAAATCAAAAGGTTAAAGATATGAGTTTTAGAGAGCCAGAGATATTAGGGTAAATAATAGCTACAAGTCACTTCAGTCTCTAAGAAGCAAGAGGGACCGTGTTGCCCTTGCCTAGGTGACCATTTAAGCATAGCAAAAAAAAGAGGGAGCAGTATCATGGTAAACTGAGGAAGACAGTATGGAAAGACATCTTTTAGGCCTCTTTTACAGGAGAACAGATGATTGATACCAGGTGATGTGTCACAGAGCTACTTGAAAAATGCAGCGGATGGTAGATCCTCCAGATCTCCTTTAGAGGCTTCCGCTAGGGCAGACATTACTTGTTCAGCAACCCTAAAATAAATGAAATAGATGATAGACTTAAAGCAAGGCATAATTCTCATATTAACTTGTGTTACTTTGTAAGAGGACTCCAGAACAGCTGTAAATTATTTTTAAAACCTTTTATTCTGACAGCACCCTCTCAGGCTATGTTCTTATAAATGAGGATAGGTGCATGCACGGCTTTTATTGAGAAGAGGGCAAACTGAGACAGTGGGGTACAGCAGGCAGTCCTGTGAACTGGGATAATGTATCTAGAGAGAAACCACAAAAATTTCACTTGCATTGTGGTCTGTGCAGCCCAATGCACCTGACCAAATGAGCATTTTGAAAGGTGTTGAGGCTTGCTAGAATAGACAGTCATAAGAATAATTGTTTGCTTAGGTTCTCAGCGACCTTTTGGTAAGACCCTGAAAGAGGGATACATGGAAGCAAATCACTGACCACAGGACAAAGTGCAGTCTTTTGCCATTTAATACCTAGGTAAGCAATGGGAAAAGAAAAGATCCCAGGATTTTATAATATTTGTGGTGAAATATTTCAGCTGAGGGATGACACAGAGAGGTATGGATATTTGGAGTTCACGAGATTTAATGTACTCGTGCTGGAAAAGGGGTGAGTCTTTTAGTATTTCTTGCATATGTGAGCAATTACATACTCCACTGAAGAAGGTAGATATCATATCTTAGGATGAAATGAGAGAAGAGTGCAATTCCACCCAAGTTAAATGACAATTGATCTGGCTGGTGCTACCCATAGAATCAAGAGAGTGCCAGATGAAGGAAAAGGCCAAGGAAAAGGCCAACTGGTACATTTTCTACCAGTTTTGCAAAGCAAAAGGCTTAGAGAGATGAGTGTGGAAGTGCCCCACAGCAGTGGGGGAAGTAGGACATTTGTCAGTGCTTCATAAGAAAAGTCATACTGTGCTAGACAAAGTCTTGAAAAAATGTCAATTTTGCTTCCTCTTAGAAGCAATCTGTGGCATCCAGAATTGAGGTTAAGCATTTGGACTAATCACTTTGCAATATCCTACTGAGCTGGAAGAATTAAATTGGTGACCTGGGGAAGCTGGCTGGGAACATTAGTTTGCTTTAAGCAGCAGCAGTACTATGCTACAATATTTTTTCCCCTCTCTTTTACCTCTTAATATCAAACTTCCAATTTGTACTGGTCTGGAATAGCCTGTCAGCAGGACTATAGAGGGAAAGTCTCCTTATGAAAGGGCTTGTGTAATGCCACTGTCTCTGGTGGACCATATTCTTCAGGACAGAAGGGTTTTTCCCAGTCTTTGCTGCTACATAAAACACTCTAGAAATATAGTTTTTGGTAAACTGGACACTGTCTAAAAATTTCTAATTTGAATAGGAAAGAGTAAAACAGATTTGCTCCCTGATGCCCACAGCTTAGGGCAGGGCAGTGGCTAAGCACTAAACACTTGAAGGAAGGGAACTGACCAAAAAAGGAATTATTAGTGCTTTTGAAGTGTTTAATAGCAAGATTTACATGTGTTTTCTATGAAGTTTAATTGGGAGAAGGGACAAGTGAATGCCTTGCCACAGATGAATACAGCAAGTCCCATCATGGCTTAAATATGCAAGGATATTTGGGAAAAGACAAAAAAACCCAACTGTCAAGCCAGCGGTTTGAAGTGGAAGGGCTGCTCTGTCCAAAGGCAAAAATCTTGCTTTTTTTTTTTCTCTGAGTATTCACAGGGGTTTTATGTGATTGTTCATTTGACTATTCAATAAATAACAGAGCACCTCCTCATGCAGTGCACAGCACATGTGCGACCGTCCGGGGGCCGAAGAACTTTCCCAACAGGCAAGGGCAGTCAGGAGACCTGGGGCAACTGGTAAATTGTCATATCTCTCTTTGGTCAGACATCATTTTCCTTTGGCAGCACAGGTTGAAAAGATCAGAATTTGTCCCCAGAGATGCAGGCTGTTCTTTCTCATGTCTTCCTACCGAGAAACATTTTAATTCCATAATCAATAAATCAAAATGGAGTGGTCTCTGGGTAACTGACTATGGATAGCTATTGCCACTTAACTGTTTAAAGCACAAGTTATCCAAATTGCTCCAGTTGCCTTTGAGCAATGGCAGAACCGGCTTTTCTAAGGCTGAAGAGAACTTTTGCCTGAAGTTCAGGCTGATTTTGAGTGTAAAAAAGTTCAGTTTATTTTCCACTCCAACTTCTGGTTGGTGTTACTCCAAGCCTTCATACTGTTCTAGATACTGAGCTATCTATTTTTACCACTTAATGAATTAAACTCCCCAAACATCTTGAGAAAAACCTCAGAACTGTTAGATTTACTGTTTTCCTTTGTCATCAGGTATTTGGTATTTTCTGTCTTATAAACTAGAGTTTTAAGTTCCTGGCACAAGCAGCTAGAGCCAGAAAGCAGCAGCAGCCCTGTCAAAGAGCTGTTGTTTCTGAGACTCCCTCTTTATTTTCAGGTCCTTGAATACATAATGGAAGCCCAAAGGTTGATTTTGCCAGATTTGCCCAAGGCCAGCTGATATGAGAAGGCTGCTTAAGCAGTGCTGTAACATTTTACCCTTTTTTGTCACTAGCCCTTATAGATTATAAATAGCATCTTGCCCTGGGATCAGCCTAACATACAGCTGGGAACTCCCCAGGAGCTTATAGTTAAGACCTCTAAAAACCTCTTCTACGGAAAACTGAGATTATTGCCTCTTTGGTCAGGGGGAGAGGAGTTCACGGAGTGTCTACAGCTATTTTAGGATGGGCTTCTCCTGACGAGTCCCAGTTCAGAGGACACAGTGACCCCTCTCCTGGCAGGGCACTGCCTGTGTCCTGCCATGCTCCCTCTGAAATATGTGTCTCCTGCTCTGGTGTTTTTCTAAGAAGACTTGTAAACCAAAGGATAGTGGTGTTACAGTTGGATACCTGGGAGATGCAAACTTGGGGCAGGGAGACCCTAGAAGGACATTTATCTGTCTGGCATAGGTATGCATTTAACTGCCTTTGGGTTCCAAACTTAGTCTTTGGTAGCTCCTCTTGCCTCTCTCACTCATGAATGGCAGGGGATTTTTGGGAATGGATACAGGGTAGGTGTCCTTCAGCTGGGGCAGTCCTGGCCTTTTCCCAGAACCATGTGGAGAGGTGTGAAGGGAAAGGGAGCCTTTCCTCAGGGCGGAGCCCAGGCTGCAAGCCCCTGTGCCATCCCCACCAGAAGATGTCTGCTCTTAGCCCTGGGTTACCTTTGCTTTGTACCTCACCTGCCTGTGCTTTAAACATGTACAGAAAACCCCTGTGAATCGTCATGGGTAGACAAGGTAGTCCCCCATGTCAGAAGGATTTTCCTGCTCTGGCCCCATAGCACTGATCTTCCCAGCACCTGGAGTCACAGTTCAATCCTGGCCCACCATGAAGCCTGCAAAAAGTCATTTTTCAGACCCATAGGTCACTACCTCATCACTCACTGACACTCCACTGAACAGCTTTGGATAATTTAAACAAAGACATCTTTTATGGGACTTAATATGCAGGAGAAAGCCAGCCATGCATGCAAATGAGTATTGGCCAGGCTCTCCTACCTTATTCTGGTCCAGGCTGTCTACCTTGCTGAGACAACCCTCAGCCAGCCACCCTGTCTGCAGGCAGCACGGACTGCCAAGATGTACACTGGCTACATCCCATCAGATGCTACCTTTCATGGGCTAGAAAACCCGGGAAGGATAAGGCCCCTACCCCTTACATGTCTCTACAGTGAGCACAGTCCTGGGGCATGCCCCAAGGTGTAGTTTGAGCTGTTCCCGAAAGTGGATTCAAATTAGACCATGCTGTTTTGTAGGGACAGGCATCTCTGAGCTGTGCTATGAGGATTGGAGAAAGGCAAAATGTATTCATTATTTTTATTTATTCATTATTTTCCTTTATTAATACCAACACAGGGACCAGAAGAGCCCCATGAAGGCATTCCAGAACAGGCTTCATGTGTCTGGGAAGGAGCAATTTGTGAAGGCAAGAGGGGAGACTTTGTAACTACAGGTCTTAGGGGTTTGTGCTGACAGAGGAGGAGGTGGGCAGACCCCACTGCTGTTGCCGTGGGAGCAAGGAGCGCAGCATGGCTGGATTAGCTGGAGGAGACTGGGTGGAATTTTCCTAAGAGTTAGGCAGCATAACACACCAGGACAGCAAATGACTGGAGGCAAATGATTCATTGTGCTAAATTCTGTAAAGCCAAGAAAACAGATGTCTTGGCTGGACTAAGGACAGAACAACATATTGTATTAAGCAGATTTATCAATAGGGTAATGAATATTTTGTTCAGATTGTTGTAAAGTTGGGTGGTTTTTTTGGTCCTAAAGCATTATAACTAGATAAAGCACGAAACCTTCTAGCAAGAGCCACCAAAATCCTTTCTGAGACATTAACAGCGTGAAGAACAAGTCTGAATACACAGAAATTATTACCCAGTCCTGTGCGGCTGATTCATACCCGTACATTTCTATTGATACCAGTGGGATTGAATGGATCTGAGTAAGTCAAATATACAGCCCAGTGATTTTGGATTGAAGTAGCAACAAAGGGCTAAATTTAAAGTTAATACTGACTGAAACAAGAGCCTCTTTTTTCATGTTACAGGTAGAAAATTGCCATCGGCCTAGGAAGGGTACGTAATATTTGTGCTGATTATTTTTCTCCAATGCCGGACTGGCCTGCCTATGCACATGGATGTTGTGTGCCCAGCAAACTTACAGCCCCAGTAAGGACTGTGAGAGGGCACCTGCCCTCTGCTAAACACCACCTCATTGGCACAGGAGGGTTTTCTGAAGAAGAAGCTGAAGGTTTCCTCTGAGCAGCACAGAGCATGGCAGTGGATGCAGGGGCAAACAAAACTATGTGGACATGGCCTAGGCCTTCCGCAGGTGGCCAGTAAGGAGCCTGCTTGGCTCCCACAGCAGGAAGGGTTGACTAGGCTCTGTGGGGATATTTCAGGTCTGCATTCTTCTGGGAAATGTTCAAGACAGACACAAGAATTGGTTGCAAACCAAATGCCATTTGCCCATTGGAAACTAGAGAGAATGTTTTCTCTAGGTGTTTTGCCTAAGGATCCCAGTTGATCAGGAAGGCCAGTGGCATCCTGGCATGTACCAGCAATAGTGTGGCCAGAAGGACCACGGCAGAGATTGTCCCCCTGTATTCGGCCCTGGTGAGGCCACACCTTGAGTCCTGTGTCCGGTTCTTGGCCCCTCACCACAAAAAGGACATTGAGGTGGCAATGGAGAAGGGCAACGGAGCTGGTGAAGTGTCTGGAGGACAAACTCTGTGAGCAGCTGAGGGAGCTGGGGGTGTCTAGCCTGGAGAAAAGAAGGCTCAGGGGAGGCCTTATCACTCTCTGCAACTGCCTGAAAGGTGGGTGTAGCCAGGTGGGGATTGCCCCCTTCTCCCAGGCAACAAGTGCCAGAACAAGAGGAAATGGCCTCAAGCTGCACCAGAGGAAGTTCTGGGTGGATATTAGGAAAAACAGGCTGCCCAAGGAAGTGGCTGAGTCACCATCCCTGGAGATATTTAAAAGATATGTAGGTGTGGCACTTAGGGATGTGGTCAAGTGGTGGACTTGGCAGTGCTGGTTTAACAGTTGAACTTGATGATCACATAGATATTTTCCAAGCTAAACAATTCTATGATTCTACAACTTTATTGATGACCCATGGAATCCCTGGAAACCTTCATTTTTGGGGTATGATCACATTTGGGGTACATCACAAGTTCTTTGTTCCAGAACCGTCTGTGTTCTTCTACTCTAGTGCCCACCTCTCCAGTCAGGGTACAGATCTGTCTTGGATGGGCCACCAAAGCCTTTTTTTACTCCTTTGAAACTACCAGGCACTCTCAAAGTGCTGGGACACTGGAGGTTTTGGTTGTACGCATGAAGTTCTTGAGGCAGTTTCCTAAGCAGAAAGCCATTGGGAAATGGCCCATGTGATCCCATAGACAATGCCTATCACTCACGTGATTACCTCTTGCTGACCACATTGGAAAGATTTTCCCTAAGGAAACAAGTACATACTCTCTACTCTATTTTAAAGCAGCAAGCAGCCACAAAGCTTCCCATATTGTGAATATGTTCCACATATTCTAACAAGAGTACAAGAAAGAAATGCAAGCCTGTGAAACTTGCTTTTGTCTTGAGTAGATAGTTACTTTAATTGCATAGCACGTCCTGACTCCAGTCCTCTCCTTTCTGCTCATGCTGATCCATTACTGCATAGCTGGCAGGTCTATCTGAACACAGACGTGATGGCTGTGCTCTTTCTCTGGTCAGGAGCTGCAGTCAAATCAGTATAGTGATAGCAATCTTAAAATAATAAAAATAAAAGGAAGAAATGCAGATGATCAAGTTTTTGGGGTGTGGGTGGGGGAGGTAATGACAGCTAAAGAAGATTGCATTAATCACTCTCCATAATAGTCCCAAAAGTATCTTGCCAAGGCATTAATTTTAATCTTCACAATTTGAATGGTTGCTGCAGGGTGCATTTAACTTTTCACCTCTGATGGAGCAGCCCATTCTGGGAGTTAAAGATCTCCATGTTTATCCTTTCTGTGGAATCTCACTCCATTTCATCTGTGCAGTGTGTTATGTACTCTGCTGGAAAAAAAGTGAAAAAAAAGAGGGGGAAAAAAGTCACTGTTAGTATCATGAGTTGTTTTCTTTTCACTTGAAAGGGAATCTTTGCTCCTTTCATGACTCAATGTGTTTTGTGAATCCTGTCCCCTCAACAGAGCATTCAGGCTTCAACAAAAGAGCTGCAGTTCTCACCAAACAAGGGCAACTTGTTTTAGAGCTTTCTCTGTCCTGGGGAAGCTTGTCTCTTGTGACTGCCACAAGATATGTCAAATTGGGTTAACTGCTGTCTCGTTATTATTGTAAACTGCACTGTCTGATAATAAGACTGGTTGAGATAAGCCAGTCTGCTGAACAGGCATAACACTGTAAAGTCCCACTCCGGGACAGATTATAGGAAAGCAGGGCATTCTTTCAAATGAAAGTCTCCAGATGGAATATTGGCAACTGTAGGGAATTTGACAGGCAATACCCAAGATGGTCTGATCATCAGCATCATATGACATTGTTTTCTGCCTTTCTTAAGGGTTCCTGAATGTGGCTGTCAATCCTTCTCTTGAGAGGCTAGGCAAGTGGTTACCACCAGTATTTGGAAGATTAGGATCTGCCAGTGACGAGCCGCTTTACTTCCCTTGCAGGCTGACCAAAGCACAGACAGAAGCCCAAGTTCCAGTGGCTCAAAATAGTGCACAGATTTTGGGCTAGGATTAGCTCTGCTCTGACTGCACGTTACAGCTAATGCATTTGGGGAGCTGATCCTTGTTTCTCCTTTCTCCCTCAACCCTTGTTTGGGCTGAACATTCAGAACTGCTTTGCTGCCATTTCAGATGGTCAGGGAGATCAGATTTCCAAGGGACCTCATTCAGGTTTGTGTCTCTGCCACTTGCCTCTGAAAATTCTTCTGGAATATGTGGGCCACAAAATATGGAGCAGCACATGTGGAGAATGGCAGCTTGAGGGAATTTGGAATAAAGAATATGTGAGGACCTGGACCTACTTCTTCCATTCCTGTTTTAAAAACCATTCTATCTACAGCAAGATGGATTATTCCTTCCAAAAAAACCCAAACCCACTTCAAAGACAGCAACAAGAACAAGCAACCTGAGCCACAAACCTGTGTAATTTTTTTGTGCTTAAGGAATAAAAAACTTCCCAGCAGCACCCATCATATTATTGTGGAAACTATTTCTGTCAACTGGACTGCCTCTCCTTATGTCCTTTACAGTGAGTGGGGAGAAGATGTAGAGCAGCATTAGACCCCTCTTTGGCCTTGCTGTGCCTACAGACACCTCCCTGGTTGCTGTAGTACTGGGTGGTGGGAGCTGTTCAGGCCCTGTTTTGTTCTGACGTCCCTCAGGTGGTCTTCTCTAGACTTTGAAGCCTACCTGGGTACCTACCCAGATTCTTGAGCAAAAAACCAAAACCCAAATGCTTAATAGTTTTACCACTGCATGCAAGGATCTGGCTACTCTTTAAATGGACTGCAGCAGGGTACACCTGCACCTCCCATGTGTGGAGTTCCTCACTGTCCTTTCAATGCCTTCCATCCTGTCTATGACATTGAGGTGCCTGGAGTAGGTTGTGAAGGTGATGGAGAACAGTTTTTTTCCCCTGGTCATCTCAGCTTCCTGACCATCAGCCATACAGGTGGTCAGCACAGCTGGCAAAATTTTGCATTAGTTTCCATCTTCATATGGCTTAGCTGCCTGAAGCAGCTGCTAGTCCTGGTGTCCAGAAAGTCCTGTCCATGCTGCTGTCCGTGCATCTTACTTCACTTGTGCAATTGCTCTGCTGCAGTTAGACCCACCTGTGGTCACAAACATCTAAACTACTGTTCTCCTCAGGTACCAGATTCTGGGTGCTAAAATACCTCTGGACTAGCTGTGAACAAGCAAACTTCTAGCTGGTAATCAAGGACTTCTTTCCATACAAGACGTGATTTTAAAAGATTAAATTCCCGCCTGCTCTGCTGCAGCAGGCGGACTCCAGCCCATTGCATTTTTTACGTATTAAACCAATGATAAACTCAATGTACTTTGGCATATGAAAACCTGTGAACGTTCTTGCTGCTCCCTGGGACTGATGATTTGGCAAGGAATAAGTTCAGACCATTCCCTTTCCAGAGAACAGGGGATTTTACTTTTCTGTCATTACTTGGAAAGAAGCACATCAAATTTTTTAAGGTACAGTTGGAGATAAACTGCAGAGTAAACAAGAGATAGGAGAGATGTTGGGAAAAGGCACTGCTTGGCTGGGAAGTTCAAACAGTCAGAAGAGAGAGACAACTGGCAGTGTGGTTGGGTGGGTACATAGGTGTGCACGTTTATGTTACACACATGTAGTTTCTTGGCTTTATCCCCATTCACCCATAAATAAGTCAGCAATTTTGCTTGTGCTGTGTGCAGACATTGTGCTTACTGTCTTGCTGCCATCTAGCTTGTGAGTGCTTTATTCTGGCATGAGGACCCAAGTAGGGGTGATCAGGGCTTGTCCATGAGTGCATATGGCCAACGTGGTGTGGCACTTAGCATCACTGCTGCTAGCATGGTTAAGGGCAGTGGGTGCTGGATGCGTAGTGACTTCAGTGATGGTGTCTGAAATGGGGGAAGACTGTAATTAAGTCTTCCATAGCTTGAAAATATTATCTTACTGCTGAGGCACTGTTGATTTCCTGGTGTAAGAGGACTGTGCTCAGTCTGTGCAGTGTGACACTATATGGTGTGGAAGAGTGCACACAAACAACAGGAACGCCTGCTTCTACACCTGCCTGGCTCCTTCCTCAGCTGAGGCTGGACCCTCAGGGCACTCAGCAGCACCCCGGGAAGAAACGTCCTCAGGCAACGTACAAACAGCACCTTGCAAGCCTGAAAAAGTGATTTGCAACATTGAATGGGCAAGCTTGTGTCTGCTGGATAGACCCTTTCTGATCCGGTCACTAGGGGGTATATCACTTCCTTGTGTGAACACACTGCTTACATACTATTAATAGGAATGGCATGTTTTTGCACCAAGAGAGTAGCACACCCCTAAGAAAATTTAAAAATTGCAAATGGCCCTGAAAGCTTTCACTGAATCACCACTGTAACTTCCAGAATTCCAATAGTCTCTCAAAGCTTGGAAAAATTTTTATATGCTGAAAGTCCTCAGGAACAGGCCTCAGTAAGGGTACTCAAGATTCAGAGTTTGGGATTTGGGTTCTGGGGTTTTTTTCAATTGGTGTGATGACCGTACCACTTTGCCACATTGTACTGGTTGAAAATCAGGTCTGCAAGAGGAGGTTTGGGCTAGGGTTTTTTTGACTTTACAGTCCATCTGGAAAAGTACACTGCAACAACTTTGAAATAGGAAAGCCTCAGTCCTTCAGAGAGTTGACTTCAGTAGATGTTGTCCAGAGGCTGTGGAAATGTCATGTAATTTACTTATAAAAATAATAACATTTATAGAATAGGGCCATCCAGAGGATGTTAAATCAGTTTGCATTCTTCTCTTTAAAAGATGTTCATCTTCCTGTTCAAGCCAATATTTTATCTGTAAAAGCAGCAATTCACTAGTCAAGAGACATAACAATAGTCTGAATTCCCTAAAAACCAGGCTACACTAGACTTAATATAGGAGACTGTTTCCTCTCCCTCCTCTCCTTGTCCCTGCAGCAAGGCTGGTAGCTCAGCCTCAGGACCCGTAGCAGATGAACAGGGGAAACCTGCTGGTTTTCACTGAACATGACACTGAAAAAGGCAATCCAAAGCTATGGACAAACCAAATGCACAACCAAGTGCATGGTTAAATATTTTACTTCAAGATCTCCAGGCCAGTATGTTCCCATCTCCCAGCAGTACCTCCACACTGTGTAGAGCAATGTGCCATGAGCCAGGCGAAGGTTTCACACTCAACAGAGGTGTTTGGGGAGATCAGAGTGTTGTTAGCTCTGGTGGAGCACCACGTAGGCATGTCTGTGCTGCTGACCTTACATACAGACAGCCTGGTCATCGCTGCTTTCCCCCACGACAGCTCACAGCTCTGAGGTGAGAGGCGTCAGAGCATCACTCTCATCTCTGTGACCCCTTGGCCTGATGCCATCTCTCAGGGAAACACTGCAACTCCAGGAAGGCACTTAACCGGGATGGAGGAAAGGTTTATAGAGGTTTTGCCCTCTTTTCCATGTCAGTCAGTGGTGGGACCTCTCCTATTTTGATATGACAATTATTGCCCATTTAGATCAGGACATAGTTTCAGCTTTTGGCATTTACTTCTTTCTCCCAAAGCTTTCTTGGATGTGCAATGAGGGAGGTTCCCAAATTCATTAAGGAAACATTTGTTTGTTGGCCCTCTGCTGCATGCAAAAGCTACAGACTAAAATCTCGAAGACCAAGCATCAAATTTATGAGCATTTTCAAGTTAGCCTATGATTCTGACTCCCGAGGTCTAAATATTTGGGGCTGGCAATGTATGTAAGCCTCTTTCTCTGCTCTCCAACCCTTGCCTTTCACTCCCTCTCCAGTTCCTGTTTAACAGCTGCCTTAGGAATTTACCACTTGGGCTCTATGTTGTTACTGCAATCACTGTTAGCGGAATCTTTTTGTGGAGAGGAGGGTGGTAGTAGTCTCGTTGCAAATTTCCGTGGCTGTATTTAAACTGTGTGAATTGCCAATAAACTAAGAGCTGCTGATTTCTGAGTTGCTGATTTGTCTGCTCGTTCATAAGCAGGAACACAAACTGTCTCAATTTTTCCAATTCTGTTTTGCGTGTTCTTATCCTCTGATGTGGACTAGGGGCCCTGCCATAACTCAATCTAATTTGAAGCAGCCAGCACATTAGGACTGGAAACCTGACCACTGAGTCAATTACATTCAGAACATTTTAAAATCATGCTTTGTCCTGGTACTAACCCACACACTGGCAAGATGTAGCAGGCAATGAGAATAAACATAATGCATTTTTTTAAGATTAGACATGCTTCCTAGGGGAATTCAGGTCAGTTTCTGACCTTAACAGAATCTGGTCTAACTCAATGTGTTTTCATGGAATACTTCTGAAATTATTTGTCTAAAAATGTGGAGGTTTTTTTGTTTTGAGATGCACTTTAGGCCCTAGAAGGACCTTCTTGTTCACAGAAAGTGCAACTCACCTCAGCACAGGGGGTCTGTGCAAATGCACGTGGCCATGAGAAACAGCTTGAGAGGGAGCAAGTCAGTAGTCCTTCTGTGCACAAGGTGAATTAAACAAAAGAATGGTGAAAGTAATGAAGAAAACATTCTTATAAATTGGAAGAAAACCATGTTGACCCTATTCTAATTTATCTTACCTTATCTTGATGTCACTAAGAAGAATCTATAATACACATTTCTAGTTTTGAAAAATGTTTTGCACCTCTTGAAAAAACAAGGTTGCTGAAACCACTGTAAAAGATAAAACAAAGCCAACATAAAATTAATGGCAAGGCAGTACCTTTTCACACAAGACATGAGCAGAACTTATTGCTGCAGGATGTTTTATGGCCCAGATACATAAAAGGTAAAAAAACCCAAATACCCTAATAAGGTATGAGAAGTTTCCAGTGTGCTTCCTGATGGGCTGGATGTGATCTCTGACTCAGGAAATCATGGCTGGACTGTGGTTAAAACGCTCAAGAAGAATAATGTTTCCCCTTGACAGCTGTCAATAGCCACTGGCAGATACAGTACTGTGATAGATGGACCTCTTTTATAAGTGTGAATACTTTATATTCTCATGAAAAAAAGAGATAAAAGTTCTGATGGGAAGGTGATCGTCCTTTATGCCCTGTATTGAACTTTAACAGTATCAGGGCTAACTGTTTTGTTTTTAAAAAATCATTACAACTGTTTTAGAATATTTATAATGAATTTTCAGAACAAATATATCATTGATTTTTACAATAACACAAAATTCAGCTAGTTGTCTAACTTGAAAATCAAGGAGCACATTCATGGTGTTTCTTAAACAGGTTGAAGTAATTTTTTCCTGCAAAAGAATAAGGTCAGGTTTTTTTGTTTGTTTGTGTTTGTGTTTTTCTTAAGGAAACTCTTCTAACTTTGAAAACTTTTTGGGGTGCTGGCCAGAAAGCCACTAAACACTCAGGTAATTTTACTCCATAGATACACTATATCATGACCTCTTTGAAGAGAATTCTTGCACATCAGTGTAGATTAGCCCAAACTCTGTGTTATCCTGATTAGTACCATAAAGAAGACTATTCCTTCTCTCTCCCTCTAATGACCTGTCTAAACATATTTCCCCTGGACCCAAAGTTGCACTCTCCTATTTAGCTTCTGTAGGACTTAGAGTCTGTAAAGACTTAAGTGGTGAGTTATTAGACTTGAATGGCCTTTTACTTGAAGAAGTCAAGAAGTGATTTTCCTAAGTGATTTTTAGTCTGACACAATTCCTTCTAAGGGATGGGGATCCCTTTAGGTTCTGGTACAGTTAAGTTCCCTTTAGCGTGAGTCTGTAGGAGAGATTTCCAAAGGTAAGTGTAAAATTATACTATTGCCTCATTGGCAGATGAATAAAAGTAAGTTAGCTTGGCATCCTTTTCTGTTTTTCAAGAATCTTTGCTGAACTTAATTACCTGTAAATTATATGACCCAGGGCAGGTTGGACAATAGAGAAGAAACGAAGGCAATACGCTTCCCTGTTAGCAATCACAATAGTGATCAAGTAGCCTGATTAATTTCGACTTGGCATCAGGAAGCAGCTGGCATTCTAAATTCTCCAGCTTGTTTTCTCCATGTCTCTGTGACTCAGACCTCCTGCATAACTATTCCATTCAGACATCGACAATAAGGACTGAATAATCCTTCTTCAGATCTGGGGAAGGCAAAGAACAGGTAGTGCATGCCACACTCAACACTGCATGGGGGACAGACCTCCAGATTTAAAGACAAGCAAATGTGCTGCTTGGGAACATGGTTTAGTGGTGGACTTGGCAGTGCCAGGCTAACCATGGGATTCAATGGTCTTAGAGGTCTTTTCCAACCTAAATGATTCTATGGTTCTAATGAAGTTGGGCAGTGGCATGGCTGTCACTGATGACACGGAGTGGGGCACAGCATGAGATAGAAGCTGATTTGCTGGCTCCTTATTGCTGCCAAAACACCATCCAGGTCTCCTTTCTGCATGGGGTCCCCCAAACTCTAGCAGAGGAACGTATCTCCCCCCATCACTATGATAAATTCTTTCCGTTTTTGCTGTATCCATTCCCTGCTGACTCAGAGCTGTGAGATTTGCCACAGTATTTCACACTTACTATAAAACCTGAAAAGGGCATTGATCTGATTTCCAGGTCTGAAGAAATCAGTTCTAAACAACAGAGCATTAAACATTCACAGAGTCCGTGATGGTGTGACTGAAGTTCTGGCTGCCCTTTGGCCAGAGCAGAGCATCACTCAGCTGGCACCTACTGATGAGCTCTGTGCACTGCAGTCTTTCCCCTTCCTCTATGCAGTCTCTGCTGGTGCCATCTGCCAGCCCTAGGGCTGTAATCCTCTAGGAAGTGCCTGTTTCTGAGCCTTCAGCCTCACCTCACCGCTGCAGGAAGGCACTGGGCACTAGAAGAGTTTGGGGAGAAAAAAGAACAAAAAATAAAATCATTACTTCAAAGAGTTGGCACTGATGAGGTGAATGCTCAGCTCCACCTGAGCAGATCTGTCCGGTGGTTTGCACCTGGAGAATGAGCCCTTGCCTCCCTGCTGTACATCATGACCAGGGAGGTGATGGTGTTGCAGTTTGCAGGTGCTCCTCTGGGGTAGCTCTCATGTGGGGGACCTGCCTCAGGGCAGGGAGTTTTTCAACTCTGTGAAGTGTCTCAGCTCTTACATTGTCAAGAAGGCCACATTTTATTCAGTGAGTCTCAAAATCAGCAGTCCAGGTGTAGAGCTGCGAAGTGAGGCCAAGGACCTGGCTGGGTAGGAAGCCCAGATGCTGCGATGGTTGGGTTCACCCCAGCACAGTCAGCTGCTGCTGGCCCACCCAGCGCTGCCTCTCTCTCTTTCATGCTCAAGTCAAGGACACCAGCAGCAGTTTGGCGCTGTCTCTGCTCCCAGCAGTAGCCAGGGGCTGAGTGCGGTCCCCCTGCACCTGCAGCATCCGAGGTGGGAGGCTGCCTTTGGCTGGGAGAAGTGGCACCCTCAAGTATCTGGTTTCCTTCCAGGGTGGACCCCTTTTCATTGACATGAGGGCACTGTGCCCTTGGCCAACATTTATTTTAAAATTCATTTAAAGAAACCAGCCATGTTCTTCATGGCTAGGTGGCCCCTGGCTCCTCTCCAACAAAAACATGGTGGGACGAAAGCAGTGTTGATGAGCTTCTTCCTCTACATTCTTAAAGATCTTGTCCCTTTGACAAATGAGCTCCTTGCAGCAGATGGTGGGGAAAAAGACTGTGATACAGTGTGAGGAGGGATGGAGTGAGTAGCCAGAGATGAAAACAGGGAGCTCAGAGAAGAATACGTATGTACTATTGAAACAAAGGTCAGGCGTTTATGGAAAGAGCTGCAGAAACCCAGCATGAATGTGCAGAACCAGATGCTGGACCTGCCATTTCTCTGTGCCAGCCTGGGAGAACATGACAGCTGGGGCAACAGTGTTGCAGGAAGACTGCTGGGGTCTGTGGGCTGATGAAAATCATCTTCACTCCTTGGTGTCATTGGCCACAGTTTGCCCTGCTGGAAGATCAAATGTTCTGGTTCATCACAGAGTAGAGCCTTGACACTGACAACTTTATCCTTGTAGTTCGTTGTGCATAGTAGCACACTCGCTGATTGAATTGATGCCAGGTTGACTTCAGTGGGATGTCCTTCCTTTTTTCAGGAGCATAGGTATGTTGGCAGTTCTGATGAGGCAGCCAAGGGAGAGTTAGTCCAGCCCCTCTAAGCGACGAGTAGGTTGCTTCAGGATACACAAGGCAAGGGACTGGTCCTATTTTTCAGTGTATTTCTATCTTGCTGGTGTTTCTTTTCTTTGGTTCTACCTTCTCTTTAAGCATGGTCATCCTAAGCAGTCATGACAATGAATAAGATGACAGTATTGTGCAGTTTGCTTTGAAATTACCACAACAGAAAGCACTCTATAGCCTTTCTTTACTTTTTAAAAATGGAGGTGTTTGTAAATTCCAGTCATTTTCAGAGTTTGTTTGGAATTGTTTTTCTCTTCTTCCATTCCTTCTTTTTAAAGAAATCTGGAGGCACACAGGTATCTTTATTTCTGACTGTGGAATACAGTACTTTTTGCAATATCCCAAAGTATTCCAATGACCTGTGGGCACTCTGGGAGGCACAGGAATGCCAACTTCCTTATGCTATATTTTGACACCAAGTGTCCTTAAAAATAGATACCTTGTCCTTCAGAACACAAACTGAAAGTTTGACATTATGTGCAGCCAGAGGCCAGTGTTTGAAGCATGCAGAAAGCAGCTCTGAAGTGTGCAGAAGCCTACAGCTGTCAGGACACCTGGGAACTACTGGCCTGTCAGCCTGACCTCTGTACCTGGGAAGACCAGAAGAGATCGTCCTAGAAGCTGTGCTAAGGGACATGGAGGACAGGGAGGTGATTTGGGACAGCCAGCAGGGCTGCATCAGGGGCAAGTCCTGCCTGACCAACCCTAGTGGCCTTCAAGGACAGGGTAATACATCAGTGCACAAGGAAAGGGCTAGAGACGTCATTTATCAAATACAGCCTTGATTTGATGTGTGGACTGTTAGATGGGTAAGAAACTGGCTGGGTGGTTGCATCCAGAGGGTAGTGGTCAGGCTCAGAGTCCCTTCCGATGGACATCAGTGACCCCCGTCAGGGCTCCATGTGTTGAGCAGTACTGTTTAATATCCTTATTAATCACACAGAGGGATCAAGTGCGCCCTCAGCAAATTTACAGATGGACTTTTTACAAGAGCATGTAGTGACAGGACAAGGGGGAATTGCTTCAAACTGAACAAGAGTAGGTTTAGACTAGATATTAGGAAAAAATTCTTTACTATGAGGGTAGTGAGACACTGGAACAGGTTGCCCAGAGAAGTTGTGGATGCCCCATCCCTGGCAGTGTTCAAGGCCAGGCTGGATGGAGCTCTGGGCAACCTGGTCTAGTAGAAGGTGTCCCTGTCCATGGCAGGGGGGTTGGAGCTACATGGTTTTTAAGGTCCCTTCCAACCCAAACCATTCTATGATTCTATGACATTACTCTATCTTTGTACCCTCCTTGCCCAGGCAGGCAATTGACAGGCTGCTCTAGAAGTCCTGAGGTGTTTTCCTTTGGCTTCAAAGATGGGTGTAGATCTATACCTATTTCACCTAAATGGAGCAGAGCCTTAAAGCCATAATGATCAGTTAATTTGAAAAACTCATTAGAGTGATGATGGAGTGGAAGAGCAGGCACTATCTGAACCAAAAATAATTTATCCATCAAATACTTCATACTCTTTCCTGCTAAGAGGAAGGTGAGTAATTGTATTCTAGGGGTGATTTGCAAGGATTGTACCTAGCATTCACAAGAGAACAGCAGGAAAATTCAACTCTTAAAACACATATATTTCCTGCTTGAGTTGAGGCACAACAAACTCAACAGTCACAAAGCAGAGGTGGTTGGTGGTGTGGGGTGACACAGTCAGTCCTTTCCTGGAAGTGGGTCTGAGGACAGCTATAAACTTTGTGCTGTGATATGTTGATTCAAAATAAACCCCGACTGTGTGTGTAAAGCTACAGGGAGATATTGAAAAGCACATGCCAACATCTGTGCCCTAAAGGAAGTGTCATTTGCTGGTAGAGACCTTGCAAACTATCCTATTACGCACAGTCTCTGAGCCGGGATCTGTAGTCAACACATGATGATATGCATGTGTATAATAAAAGAAGTCATCACTCAGCGCCCTGGTGAGGCCAGGACCCTGGCAGTCTGTGCTGCCAGGAGAGAAGCTGAAGGCTGTCTGGTGCTGTGCAGAGCAGGACCGCACTGGTCACTTTGGAAAGAGGTGCTTTGCCCATGCGCCATCTAAATATGCTTCTGTCTGCAGGAAATCTTCAGGGAGCCTTGCTGCTGGTCACTGCTGCTGCAAGCCTTGTCTCTGAGCCTGCTGCATCAGGTTTTCCGTCCCCAAACCTGGTCCTTGTGGGCTCCATCATATGAAAGCACCTGAAACTCCAGGGTAAAAGCAGCTGGGGCAAAGGTAAAGGGTCACTGTTGGAAATGTAACAGCACCCTCCATTGCATACTTAGCACCATCCTTTCATACCTTGCCTTGAGTCCTCAAGCAGATCGTGCAGCTTCAGCATGTTCATTTTTTTTTGGTATTTTCCTGTCACAGATAATTAAAAGTGATGAATATTTTTGTTTGAACTAGTCCCAGATCAAGGAAAAAAGAAAATAGAGCCCATATTGGGAGTGAGAAACTCTAGCACAGTACTTAAGTTAATATGAAGCATATGTGCAGTCCTGCTGAAAGCAAATAAAACTTGCTTACTTAGTAGAGGCTTTTCAGAAACACAGGCAGCTGGTCTGCCCAGGTATACCACGCAATGGGAATTACTTATATGTCTAGAATTAAGCAACGTGCATTGTCTTCTGGTGGATTAGGGTCCATGTGTTCTATTCAGAGAAAAATGGTTCCAGAAACAGCTTGCACGAATATTCTATGTTGTCTCCAGCTATTCTCACTTACAGACATTTTCTGAATAACTGCCTACATAGATGCTTGGGCCTTATGCATAGGCAACAGATGCATTTTTTCAGGTACTACTTTAAATTGGGCCTTCAAGTAGAATTCTATTTAATCCCCTAGAGCCTTTTTTCCTTATGTTGTGAGTCTATTTCTGAAGCAACAGCTATGATTAGTCACAGCATGATATGGAACAAACAGTAGTAGGAGGTTGGAGAGTACTTTAAAAGGTTAAAAAATATAATGAAATAAAATGAGACATCCATGAATAACAATGAACATATCCTTGGGCTATTTTCCATTTTTGATTTCATAAAATGAACCTGAATATTCAGTGATTTCTTTCATTCTACTCCTAGAAGGTGTTCAACATTCCCTATTAAATCCCTTAGGCTCCCAAAGGTCCGTACAAGGCGTCACTCAGCTGTTGTACCTTCCTTATTTGCCAATATAGCAGCTTTCTCACTGTGGCACAGATCCTGGCTCATCGTGCTGTTTGTGCTCTTCATAACAAGTAAGTCTTAAAACACCCATAAATGCTGTAGGCCATGTACAGTCATCGTGCAAATCAGAGAAAAATGTTATGAATAGGATTTAAACTCTGATTTAGCCTGTGTCCTGTAGAAAAATGTAAGCATTTGGAAGATTTGTAGGATTGGAAGGTTTGGGACCACATGTGGCTGACAGCTCTGATTGAGCTCATAACTTCGTTGGGCTTCACCGGGCTGAAGGAGTGCTCTGTTTTGTGGGTGGAACCCTCTCCCCTTGGGATGTGGTCAGGAAGGAGAGTCAGTATGGACATTGGAAACAGTATGTCTATGAGTGTGCCTGCTCTGGCTCCCCACCAATGAGTGTAGGTGGCCCCATTTGGGGCAATCTGCTCTTCCCAGGCAATTGCAAAAAGACCATGGTTGAGGCTGAGCAAACTGTCCCTTTTCTGGGGATTTCTGAGGCCTCCGTTTTATTAGCAATGAGAGGAAAAGGCATGCTATCCTCTCAGATGACATAAAACACTCAGGTTAATTTGAAAAATGTTGAAACCTCTACCTTATCATGTCTTACAACTCATTCTGCCCATATTTTATTGTCTGCATTGTGCAGACACACTGGAATTAAAAGAGAAAAATAATTGATTAGTGTAACAACATGGATCTTACTTAAACCCAGGTGTCTGAAAGCTAAGTATGAAACTGTGTTTGAGGTACTTGTGGTTTTGCCTAAATCAAGTGGCAAATGGGAGACTACAGATCGGAGGGGCCAGGCCTTCATCACAATGTGTTTCATGGTGCAAATCAGTTTTGTGCCATTTGTTCCTCTTTCTGCTAGAAGTTGGAGATGTGGTCCACTCTCCTCAGGGACAGAGCTGAGTAATAAAGAAAGAAAAAAAGAAAAACCGAAGACGCAGCCGTGCTGAAGTCACCACACCAGGCTGTAATTCTGTGCAGTTCTGCAAGGGGGCTCATGAGGTCCCCAGCTGTGGTATGGGCAAGGCAAGATGGGTACTGAGGACATCAGCCTCCCTGGACATGAACCACCTTCCACATGACTTGGAAACACCGAGGTCCACTGGACTGTGGCCCTTCTTGCTCTCAATGCACCTAGGATTACCCCCATGGAGCCAAATTTGTGTACAGCATTGAATTTTCAGAATGCCAGTGGTAACCAAGGTTAAATAAAAATCCTTTTCCATTAAAAGACAGAAATGTAGCTTATGACCTTTTTCTTTCCCCAGAAGAGCAAGCTCAGTTATTAATTTTAAGTGCAAATATTCCTTATCCACTGCTAACTGGGGATTGGGACAAAGAAAGCAAATGTGGGAGGCACCAGAGCCTGTGTTCAGCAAGGGCAAAGTCACTCTTTTCTCACACATGAGGATGAAGGTAGAAATGAGCTTGCTTTTGTTGTCTAGATCTTGAGAAGAGTTCAAGACAACAAAGGTTGTTAAAATTATTAATGTCAGCCCTTGGTACTGATTTTGGTGGTAGTAATTCCTGGGTTTTTCAGCCTGGCAATTATCCATAAAGTCAACATGATTTTGTCTTGTAGTATAGGCAAGCTCTTTTGCTCTCTTATGAGCAGGCAGAGACAAGTATTAACAAACATGGCTGGTCTGTTGAAGAGATTATTACTAGTAGGTATGGAGTCTTGTGTGAGTAGTACAGTAGTTGCAAATTACAAAAGAAAAGTCCCCACAAATCAGAAGTACGTAATTATTTCTCCCAGCATTTACATGGAATTGGATTAATTGTGCCACTTGCACACAGTGAAGTAAAAGTGCTATAGACCTGCTACAGGAAGCTTCACTATTTTAGTTCTTTTTAGAGTGCCAGCTTTTTACCATTTCATTTCCTAAATTTTCAGGTACATATTAAATCTCATGAAGATTATACTCACCACTTCCAGAAGTCGCAATTTTGAATACTCAACTTTTAGGTAGACAGTGCCAGATTTTCATGGATGCTTGTATACTGTATTTTGAACATGAGTCTGAGCTCACTAGCTTAGACAGAAGGCACACAATCGTGGATGCTAGAAGACTTTGGGGGATAATGGATGGAAAAGACTCAAAGAAGGTTATGATCTCACCATCTGTTGACACAGCCCTAGGTATGCTTCTGTCTGGTTTGGTACACCCAGCTGCAATTTGATGCATTGGCCAATAAGACAGGAAGTCTCTCTTGGAAGGACTGTGCCATAGGCATAAACGGGGTTTCGGCCAGACCTGTGCCATGTCCAGCAATATGGGGCATCCAAAGCAAAAGGTTAGGAACATGCTTGCTTGTGCACTTCCTTAAGGAGAGTGCAGGCATTTAAACTGGGATCTAAATTTGGACTTGCAGAATCAGTCAGCACATAGGTCCCAGGTATTTTTCTCACTTACAGTTTTGACTGTTGAGTCCATAGAGGATTTTCTTTGTTTAATCATGTTGTTTCATCATCATCATCTTCATCCTGTTGAGGGCTATTGAGGAATGGGTCCACAGTGATAGCACTTCAGTTCCACTACAAGTCTCTGTAAAATGGTCTCTAAAATGGTCTCTGTTGCCAGCTGGATGCCTACCACCAATTTAGGCAATGCTAATAGAGAAAGGAAATTAATTATTTACATAATAAAAGTAGATGTTAAACTCATTATTGCATGAGTCATTGAGAATTAACTGTGACACAAATGCAGAGATAAGACTAAGTTGCTTCAAGAGATGGCTGGGTGCTCAAGACTGTGGACTTCTTCCACTCTGGTGGAGCAAACACCACTTGGGAGATGAAGCCAATTCTGGGTAGATCAAAGTGGAGCCAGACAGTACCTAAGACAGCTCTCCAGATCTGCTGCTATCAAAATACTGGTAAAAGGAAAATTGCTCAAATGGGGCACAGCTCTTTAAACTGACTGAAATATTTTCCTCTGTCCTTTCAAGGAGTGCAATCAGCAGGCCTCCATTTCCAATGTGTTGCAGTAGGAGTTAGGGACCAATTTTTTGTTTGGGTCTGAGCCACAGGAGTCTAAAAGCCCTCAATGTCTGTTTCAAATGAAATGAAATAATCTTAAATATTTGACAAGATATTGAAACAAAGAATAGATGTTTATTTCCATTGAATACCCGTGTATGAGTGTTCAATGTCTTCACAATTGTAAAGAATGGACCAACAGATCCTCAAGCAAACAAAGAAAATAATCAGAGTGAAAGAATGTCTAAATTCCCCTAGAATATTTTTATTTCAATGCTTTGAGCCATTTTTCAAAGAACCTAGGAATTATTTAAGAAGTCCTCTTTCTGACAAGGATGGATTCTCCTCTCAGCTGAGCTGTGCTCTTTGGAAAAAAACAACAACAAAAAAAGAGAGTAAAAAGAAATGTTTTAATGCTTTAGTGGACAAGAGGAAACTAGGCCAGCATGAAATTGCTGGTCTGCTTTACACTGAAGTCTGAAGTATTCCTGTTCCCCTCTAATGCCTGTGCATTACTGTAATGAATATTCCCTCTCTGTGCTGAGAGACAGTTCTTGTTCCTCAAGAACTCCCTTTTACAGGAAAAGAAATTATTTTCCCCATTGCTATCTCTGTCATCTAGACAGTGAAACAAGATGTTTTAAGTAGCTGTTTTGTACCCATGACCCATTGCCCCTAACTTCCTCTAGCCCTGGGAAAGCCCTGTTAATCTTCTTTGCAAAATATTTCTGAGTAATTATTTATTCCACAGCTTGTTGCATTACATGGGGTGGAATCAATCAACAAAAAAAACTTCTACATGAGTAGAAGTGTCAGCATCTTAGTCCTACCTTTTGTCCTTGCTCAACATCAAAACTCAGAAGGCTGCCATTTACTACGATGAACTACTTTGCGTATTTAATTTTGGAAATGCTAAGAATGCCTTCACATGAAATATATTATTTGTAAAGGGGCCCTATATCTTATTTTGATTAGACCAAGACATCTTGGTTTGACTCCTTTATTGCTTCACTTTTAGGTAAAAATGTAACACAACATAAATCATTTGGGACTATCACATAAAAGGCATCTCTAATTTTCCACTGAAAACTATAACCAATAAGCAAATAATGTCTTTACTGCCTTTTTTTTTATTTTATCTGATCAGTGTTTTCTGAAGGAAAAGAAAATCGACTGGACAACTCCAGCCAGTGTTAATAGAAACAATGTTCGTGCTGCTGTGTCCATCTCCTTAGAGGCCAGCAGTCTTGTTATTTATCGTCAGGGATGTGTGGCAATGAATATGCCCTTATGTAAGCCAACAATTCCAACTATTTCAAAATCAGCAAAGTTAATTTAGCACAGACATGAAATCCAAAGCCATCAGAAACTAATCAGAATAGAACCCTGCATAGGCTATGGTGTAACATTGCTAGCCTGGCTTTTCTGCAAAACTGGCTACTAAGGTTTTGCTAAATGAGGAAGCCTTAAATAGCTCACTATAGTGAGGCACAGCTTCCTGGGCAGCCCATTGCAGACTGCCCCTGCAGCTCTGTGAGCTGGGAACTCTCAGACACATCCAGACGGAGCAGGCAGCAAACCTTTGCCCAGCCTTAAACAGCTTTCCAGGGCTCCCTTCCTGATACTGTGAGAGATGGGGAGCATATACTCTCTCCCTGGTTTTATGATGAAATGTCAGCGCTCTTCATTAGCGCCAGGCATAAATTGCAAGGTGGTAGATAACCAAACTGTGCCCTGTCAGTGAACCACAGATTCACAGAATTGCTAAGGTTGGAAGGGACCACAGTGAGTCATCTGGTTCAACCTCCTTGTTGGAGCAGAACCACCTGATTTGGCTACCCTTGTACCAGGGGATATGTGCATGAACCAAGAGCCCATTGTTGCTGACTGTTTGGTTTAAATTGAAATTTAATTTTGACCTGTAAAATGCTAAGATGCTGTTTCAATCAATGTAGATTGAGGTGTACTTAATAACATGGAAATAGTACATTTGCATCAGTTTCAACTTGAAAGCAATAAATTGAAAGACCTGTCCCAGCAACAAAGCTCAATTTGAGGAAGATATTGTATCTGCTGCTGAATCCCACCCTATGCCCATTGTTAATCACCCCTGTGTAGTGTTAGTGCAGATATGGTGTAGTGACACTGTTCCCCACTGTAGTAATGACACAGGTCCCCACTAGAGTAGTGACACTTTTCCTTACTGGAGCAGTACCTGTGCTGGCAGCAGCTTGGGCCCACGAGCCAGGGGCTGGGCAGATTTCAGGGTGCCATTTGCCATCATGCTGGAAGTACCTCTGAGGATTGAACTGAGGGAAAACCAGGAAACCCTGCAGGTCTGAGTGCCCCACCAGATCATCCTGCAGCTCAAATCTCATGCAGATGAGATGTGAGGTTGCAAAGCACATTTCTACCTGGTGTCACAGGCATAGAGCACATCGGTAGCATTACCCTCATGTCCTGCACCGGCCTCATGTGGCTGTGGAGCAGACCGGTCCTGAGCTGGTGTCAAGCTTGCAAGCGAAAGTTACTCTTTCACAGATTTTTTTTTTTAACAAACGTATGTGGGTAAAATAATTACGTACCAGTTCAGAGCTCCACAGGCCTGTGAAGGTGATTGATTGGAGGTAAGGGGCCAGCAAAACAGGTTTAGTGTCTCAGACTTCAGGGCCAGTCACTGCTGCTTTTTCCTAGGCAGACACAACCACAATTGCCTTCAGATCTCAGCTCTTAAAATTATTTGGTGACATATTTCCCACCTGACCACAAGGCCTGAAGAGCAGTTATCTGTTTTTATATATATATATATATGTATATATAAACACACACACTGTATATAAATATATGTATATGAAATTCCTTTATCTAGGGGGAATCAGCCTTTTGCTTCCTAATCTACCAGTGTACTAGTTTCTCTGACTGAGTGAAAAAAAAATTATTTTGGAGGCAGCAGAACTCTGGACCATACAAGGTACTTAGAGCTATGACTGAAGGATGATGATAACAGCAGGAATGCTTTTGTGTGCCAATGCCTTGGTCTTGTGCTGACAGCTTTATACTCAGGCCTGATGTCCCACTTGTTTGCCCACGACCATGTGATGGTGGGCAGGATTGCAAGGCTGCCTCATGCTTACAAGTTGGAAACTCTCCTCCTGAATCAGATCATTGTGGTGTGGCAGCAAGTGGTCCCACCACATCAGTCTCTAAAATACATCTATAGTGGGTTGTATGTGCTTTTTTAGATTTATTATGCTATTTCAGTATCTTTCTCAATTCCTCCCCACATTTAACTTGCTCTCATATCCAGGGACAGATTTCAGGGGTGACATAAATAAAATTCTTATTAATTAAGGCTGAATGTTAGGCTTTCCATTGTGAGACTAGAAATAAATTACATGGAAGAACAATGTAAATAACAGCACTGCAGATGTACACTGGGTAGTTTTCTAGCACCCAAGCTCTGCTATGCACCCCGACGTGAAGCCAGCTGAATGTTTGCTTCACTTTCTGGGAGTAAAGATGGGTGAGTGCTCTGTGCCGCATCTCTTCTGGCTGTACACATATCAGTATATGGGTCATGGACCACTGATGTCCCTGTATACTCCTCCTTATCTTTAAATATCCACTTCCTCCTGCTCTCCTGAGCTACGGCTTCACTGCAAAATTTCACTTCGTTCCTCTCTCCACATTCACTGGACTAGCTTACTTTTAGGTAAAAATACAAGAATCATAGACATAGGGAGTGGGCTGCGTGGGTGATTAAGGACTTCTGTCCCTGGCTCATTTCTGTCAGCTTGTTGTTTACTTACTGCTGCACAATATGGGTCATGTAAAGCTTGTGCCTGTTAGATTTACATACACAGCATATTAAACAGTGCTGATAGCATAAAAAGACTTACCTATGCATGTGTCCTGAGAACATTGTGGTATACAGTCTGTGTGCTCTCAGCCACCTAGGGAGGACTCACAAGGCACTTGACAATACTGATGACATAATTGTTAGAAACTTATTAGTAGTAAGAGCTTTGGTTTCACAGATGGTCAAAAAAAGATCAAAGTAAGTGGTCTTCAATGTAAAAATTACACTCTGATATGTTTAGATGAAATATTGAATGCAATCAGGTGAAATATGTCTATTTCAGTAAGACTGAACTTAGAAAACTGAAAATTAATAGCTTGGATTAATTTTTGACTTTATCAGAACAAAATATTTTCATATTTCATTTTTTTTTATTTCTTAGTTTTGAACTAACGTATTACAAATTGTAAAAGTTCACGTTACTTATAATTTCTTGGAATTCAGGTCTTATCAAAGAAAGGCAACAATCTTGTTTGATATGCCTGTGAGCCTGCTTGACAGGTAACCCTATTGATACAACAGTTGACATCTTCAAGGCATCCTCAATGACAATTTGATTTAAAATACTTGAATTATAACATTTATGGGGATTGTGATAAAGGGATTAAAAATCAACTTATTGATGAGTCTCAAAATGCAATTATCACTGAGAAAGTATTAAAGACCATGCACAGGGCTGATTCTTGTCAGGTTCCTCATACACCTGTTCATCGTCATACAGTGTTTTGCAATCCATAGATACAGATACTATCTTGCCATACTATCTTGTCATCATCAAATTATGAAGAACAACAAATGATCCAAGTATTAGCATTCTGAGGAACACACTGGGAAGTTTAACTCTGTATTTAGGTCATTTTTCTTGAAGGATGAATTACTGTTCTGGATTGAGGCTGGTATGACTCCATGCTTGCAGGAGGGATTTCTTCTTTAATAAATGGTTATGTGAGTCTGCATCTGAAGCAACACAATGACTATGTAAACACTTGAGTCACATGGCAGGACAGAGGACCTGCCAGGGAAGTTTTAACTTTGGTGTGAACAAACTACTTCCTAGAGAATGGTTGTCAGCCACTTCAACAGGTACAGCCAAAGAGTCTTCTGTAGTTTGTAATAGCACAGTACGACCTGTAAATCTAGTTTAATTTTGTATTTTTTTTTTTGCTTGTTTTTACCAAAGAAACAAACAAACAACCAACAAAACAAAAAAAGAGAGAGGGAGAAAGAGAAAGAGAAAGAGAAAGAGAAAGAGAAAGAGAAAGAGAAGGAGCTGAAATTATCTCAAGGTTTCACAACATATTTTTTGCTGAGTATAACATCAATTTTAGTGCATGTTGCCTCTGACTTTTGCATGATCACATCTGCACACACTTGAGGGGCATGGAATGAAGTTCCAGCCCCTGGGTCTTGTAAGGGCAGTAATTCAGGTCCCCATCAGGTTCAGTCCTGTGATAAGAGAAATTGTAATGACCTACTTCTAACGGATAGAGTCATCACTGCAATTCTCCGTGACATTTCAGTTTAATGAACTCATTTGCACTTGTTGCTTTTACATCTCAAATTGCTCCTGAATATTTATGTATGGAAAATACATCATTCAAAAGAAATGCTCCCTATTCTCCAAAGAACAGTTCTTCTATAATTTCCCAAAGAATGGATAAGGAGTAGCAAACAGACAATCTCTCACTTTTTCATTCTACAGAGGTTCCTCATTAAAATGTAGATAATCATGGGAAGACCAAACCTCCACAGTAGCTGAGGCACACACAGGAGCTTTGCACAACAGGCACACACATGCATAGTTCAGCTGCAGTCTCAGCTTCTTCCCGCCTTGTGTTTGTGCATGACCCTCCTCTGCCTTTACATACGTAACTACGCTTTCCACTTTCTTTATTAAGAGACAAGGACATGAATCTCTGCATTAAGCTTCTTTACCAAGTCATTGCTTCTAGGTAATGATTTGAAAATTTGCCTTCATCAAGATGGCAACAGTAGCACCACTACTGGTACTTGGGCTTTCTCTAATCTAGCCCCTGTCATTGCAGAGCTTGACTGGCTTCATAGTCAGATATTTTCTTGTGAAGTTTGTGGCCCAAAGCATTTTGTCTTCCAGAAATCTGGACATTGAAAACAGTTGTTTGAGATGATGGAGTCATCAGCTGGAACAAAGCTGTTTCATTTCCATCCCAAGTCTGGGTGCAGCCGATGAAGGTTTGACCAGAATGATCTCTGGTGTATGCATGCTATTGACAATGATAAAGAACAAGACAGCTCTCAAGATATTCTTTCTTTGTAATGAGACCTTCAAATCATGTGGCTGGAGCCAACAAAATACTGTCTACACAGACAGTCTTATTGCTTTTCTGTGAAAACCTCCTATCCAATGACTGGCATGAGGCAGTCAGAAGAATTAATAAGATTTAAACTGGCAGGCCTTGAAATATTCGCCCCACAGGTGAATGCTTATCTTGGAGACCACAGCTCTTCCCTGGCTTACTCAAACCTGTCTACTTGCAAAATAAAATTATAGATCTTATTTTCTCTTCCTTCCAAAACAATGTGTGTTAACTAGCAGCAGAAAATTCTATAGTCAGTAGAGTCATGTATAACATCCATATGTGTATATGGTGCATGTATTTACAGAGGTATCATGAAATCTGTGCATTTTGAACTCCGCACCCAGCTGAAATTCAAGGCAGAAGGGATGTGCTTTCCTTCAAAAGAAAGTATAGTCTTGAAATATTTCTAAGACTCCAAGGGAATCTTCAGAAGTATGGACATGGGGAGATTGACATTAGACTACAGGACCAGTGAGTGCATAGACCTAAGGTCAAGAGTACCTCAAGAAAAGGTCAAGTGGGAAATAATACACCACAAGATTTTCAAAAATAGCAGTTTGTGGCTTACTCTTCCAGTCTCTGATGTTTTCTCACAGTAAAAAATGAGACAACTCCCACATAGAACTTGCTACAAAAGACTTTAAAGGTGTAAACAAACACAAACCAAGCCTTTGCTTTATGACAGAAACGCTTCTGGTGGTAGGTCACATCAACATCTATCATTTGCTATTTTAGTCAGCAGGTTTTTTGATTTTGGATTTTTGTTTTCTTTTCTTTTCATTAGGAACATATACTTTTACTGTCAGAGTTGCTTGGAAGTTCTTTTTAATTTTATAGGACCTGACTATCTTTTAATGAGCACCTTGCACACATGAAGTAAAAGATCTGAAAGTCCAGCAGCTAGCTGAAAACAGGGAAGAACCTTTAAGAGGTTGGTTTTACATTAAATGTGTACATTACTACAGATAGCTGTGAGTCAGGGAACTTGGCTTCTCATTTCCTTACATAAATTCATTGCATTTAAGTTCTGTCTAGTTTATATATTCTTGTGTCCAAAGCTGTGGATCAAACTTATATGCCATAAAGTGCTCCCTCCACTCTTCAGAGATGAAGAGGAAGTGACACATTTATTTACTCAAGATGCTTACAAACCCTCACAACTTTCTGTACATTGTTTCTCATCTCTTGCTCATTGTGTATTTCCTTTACAGAACAGGAAAAACCTTTGAGCTCAGCCTGAAGGGTGGGGTTCTCCCACTGCATGGCCCAAAGGACTGAAAGCATCCCACTGAGCAAAAAGCTGTTTCTGAAATGACTTATAGGTGACTTGCCCACGGCATCACAGAACAGGTCCTGCTGCTGTCCTCCTGGATAATTGTCTTTTTGCTGTCTTTCCGGAGACCTGTGCTGTGGCCAGGGACAAGAAGTTATGCAGAAGTACTGCAAGAGGCTCACTTTCTACGGTCAAGGCAGGGGGCACAAAGGACCAGACCTGTTTCCCCAAGGCAATGCCCCCACAGAGGTACCAGCCACACAGCAGGAGCACCACAATCCATCACATAGCTGCTCAGGAGCTGGGACCTTGATGATCTCCAAGCCTGTTGTGCAATACACAGGTCTTGCACCTAGTATCTCCTGCATAGCTGGGAACAAGAATCCCAGAGGATGTCTACCTGTCAGGAGGCAGCTGCATTGGGTCTATTCCCTATGAAGTACTTGTTAAGGCAGGATCAGCTTTGATTGCCCTGCGACTTGGTGTTTCATGCAGTGTTTCACAGAGGACATTTATCACAGCCATTGGATAATTGAAAACTATGGCTGTAATAAGCACATCTCTAGTTGTTGTTGCTTCACTGAAATTTTGTAACTGGGGAGATGGCAGTGCTACAGATCATGTGAATAACTAGAGACCAAAAGGACCACTGTTTCTGGGACACTGAACTTTCTCCTGGACTGAGAGAAAGCAGGGCTTGCAGGGCTTAGTTAGTATAGAAGATCAGTGAAGGAAGGTGTCATCAGGAAAAAGAGCTCAGCTGGTGGCTTTGAAGAAGACATGACAAATAGGAAACTGACATTGGATCAAAAAGTGATATAAGTACTTGAAATTTCATCCTGGGACCAGATTAATAGGACTGAACTAGTGCAGGTAAAAGTGGGATTTTAGATTACAGGCAATGTTCATCCTAATGATGCAGGTGTATGTCCAGTGCTTGCAGTGCCTGAACACCTGGGAAGTTTCCAATGACTGTCTTGACCAGATGTCCAGAAGGGACAAGTACAGGTCCAGAAAAGGCTCATAAGGAAGTCTCCTGTATGTAGCAATGCACATGTTGCATCTGAAGAGTTCATGGAGAAAATCCTGAAGAATCAACAACTTTCTGTCAAGTATTATGAGGGGAGAAAATGGGAGCCCAACTGTTCAAGCTTAGGACAAGACTCAGAATTTTGCAAGAGCAGCATCAGTGTTTGCACCTATAGCTCTGTCCTGCAAGGTGTTTTAAAGAATATTTGCTGCTGGCCCACAGAGCTAGCATGTGTTATGTGTCAAGGGTAAACACAAAAACAACAGTGGGCTGTGAGGAGGCAACAGTGCCATCACTCAGAGATCTTATGCAACCAATTGCACAGTGCTGTCACTTCCCTCCCACTGTACAGCTGCTGCACAAGAGGAAATCAATAAAACATCATCTCCGACATTTAGACAATTTGAGGTTGTGATCTGCCCGGTCAGGACTCAGACACAGATCTCACTGGCTGGGAGGAACAAGGTCATGTGCGTCAGCTGAGCCACAATAATGAACTATGTTTTCCTCGGCATAAAGGGTGGTAGTTTAAACAGCAGTGAAAAGCATCTGATCCCACGCATTTGAGGCTAGAGATGTCCATACTCACACTGTACTTCCGCTGGTGCAGAAGAACTCCTTTAGCACAGGGGTTCAGCTACACCTGAGATGTCTCCTGTCTGGGTAATTCCATGACAGGGGCATCCATCAAAGACGTCATAAATGAATGACTGAGTTATAAAACTGTCATATTGTCACTGCTGCATGTCCATGTGGAGACAGTAGGGAAAGCTGGGAGACACTGAGCGGCTTCCCATGTGGAGAATGCCACAGAAATGGGGTTCTCAGCTGCAGCTGGGAAGCAGATGTCTGCTGGGTCCAACTAGAATGGACCAGCAGCTTTGGTGTCCACTTGTAAAGGTGGTTTTGTGTTTAAGAACTCCCACCTTGTCATAACTGTTGCTTTGCTTGATAAACATAATTGTAACTGGTGACTGCTCTGGAGGATAGTCAAAACCTGAATGGCAGAGGCGACATCCTGTTCTCTCAGGTGTGCTGCTACACACAACACAAGAGCCTTAATTAGTGATGTTCTTTCTTTTTAATTGTTTTCACTTGAGCAGTCCAGAATACTATGATCAACTTTACCCCTACCACACATTTTTGAAACAAGGATTTTGCAATGTGTATGATATATGACCTTCAAAACTCACAGAAAAGAAACCCTCATGCTCACATTTTGTCTGTGAGTCTAGCCCACTCAGTGCAAGCAGCATTATTTAGGTCCCATATCTTTATACATGAAAATGGAGCAGCCCTATTGAAGTAACCTGACTATGCTGCTCATGTAGAAATAGAAATGAGTAAATGCCTCAAAGCTTATCCAGGGAGTCCTCAGGCAGACCCATTCATCTTCTGAAGGTCCATTAGACACTCGATATGGTTGTTCTGTCCTAGTACTTTTCTGGATTGTCCTTAAAGAATGATGTTGGCTAAGAACAGAATTGTCAGGTGGGTCATGATACTTAATGTGGACCATCACCATCGGAACAGTGTTGTTGCTTGTCCCCTCCTGTTTATGCTGCCTTGTCTGGCCTCTAACTTGCTTGAGGTACCTCAGCCACACTGAAGGTGTCAAACTCTGTATGGTCTGAACAGGATGTGGTCCCATCTTTCAAAAATGTCAAAGTCTAGTGCAGTGGAAAATGGCTAGAAAATAAAAATAAATTTTCCACCAACTATGATTTTGTGTGTGTGTGAATTTGCAGATTTGCCCACACAGAAGCCATTCTGATCTGCAGAGGTCACTTAACCATAACCCCTTGTAACTTTATTAGCAGGCTACTGCCATTTTTTATTTAAAGAGAGTTGATGAGTAATGGCTGCTATAACTGTCTTGACTGAGGCAACAAAGACCCAGCTCTTTGTTGTTACATGAATTTCTTGTTCCATTAAATCTTTGGATCAAGGCTTGTGCATATCACTACTTGTACTACAAGGCACCTTTTATGTTTGGTGGGGATTTTTTTTATCCTGTTATTTTTCCAAATTAATAGCTGTTTGCTAACCATTTTTTCAATCAGGATCCTTAAATTCCTTGTAGTCCTTGCTTACTGCTTAAGCTCATGCTACCTAATTCCTGTCCTCATCCATTAACAGAAGTTTTTCTGGTAGGTTATGTTTTATCAGTTTTTCAATAAACAGATACTGGTCCTTCAAATAAATCATCTTTCTGGATGTAATTTTACTGTGTTTGTTTCTCACATGATACACTAAAGAGCAAAAATAACTCTTAACAGATTTTAATCTCCTATTCTACATACACTACAAAGTCCAGTCGTAGCCAAGTACATTTATAAGGACATTCCACAGCTATTACAGTTTCACATAACTTGTAACGAAAATTAAATCTTGAAGTCTGGATTAGCAGAAGAAGCAAATTTTAAACAATAGATTTGAGGGTTTTTTCCCAGTGTTTTCTTTTCTTGTGGATTTGCTAAGAAGCAGAATTATTGTGTATGGAATTGCAAACTGTACCTGGTCTTCCTCCCTTTTCTTCTCTATTCAATCCTAACCATACCATTGAATTTTGCTAGGGGCAAGGAAAATTTGACATTTTTATAATGTCTTTCTGTCTATATATTGTTCTCAATATCTGATAAAGCTTGAGTTTGAGTTTTTAGTTGAGGAGCTGCAAACAGGGCAGCAGAACATCAAGACTGGGTCAAGTTGACACCTCAGTACAATTACATTTGAAGTTTGTGGCTTGAAAACCATTGTGAACTCTTTGGTAACTAGGGGCAGCTGGACAGACTAATCAGCAGCTTATCCCTTTGTAATGCTCTCATGTCCAGTAGTTTTTGTGGTGCTGTTCACAGGGGTGAACATAATTCTCCATTCATCAATTACTCAGTTCTAACTGCCTTTTAAGCTTGATAATTGGTACGTACCTTATTTTAGAGACAGAAAAGGCAGCAGTCATTCCTAGATGCAATGCATTATTATCTTGAACATTTTAGATGCAGTAAGGGACAAAGTATAGGTATGGTCCACAGAGTATGCTGAATCAGAGTGCAGATATATTAAAAATACCTCTAGAATAAAGAGGCTAGAAGTCAGGAGTCAGCCACTGGCTACCAGACCATGTCAAGAAACAATGGGCACAAAACCTTAAACTTTACAGTTCTGCTCTCTTATATGAGAGAGCCATTTGAACACTGCATTTAGCCCCTTCTCATCAAGCCACAGAGGGCCTTCCTGAATATTAAAGTAACTATTTTCAGTTGGGAAGCAAAAACAGGATCATTCTTGGGATTTCTGTATATTGTCTGGTTATTGACCACTAGTTTCTGTCTTTGGGGATGGGAGTATGTGCAAGGCAGAGAAGGTAAGCATTTTGAATTTTTACTGCTCAAAATCATTACAAGGGATAAGACCACTGAAATGGATAGTTGACTATTTACAACTCTCATGGGAGCATTTTCCATAGCATGGTTCAGTGTTATGTTGGTGTCCACATCAGTTCGGGTAAGTTTTACTTGTCTGGTATGTTTGCTTCCAATGTGGAAAAGCATTCCATAAAAAATACAGTTTATCTGATGGCTGTATCTCCTTCCCATATCATGCTTTCCAGGACAGCTGACTGGTTTACAATAGGTTTTTAATAAGTCCTGCCCACAGAGCCATCACAGCTGCTGGAGACACTGCTGGCTTGCAAGATATACTCCTTCTTCCTAGAATGCCAACTATGTTTTCTTTCCTAAACACATGCAGCTGACAAAGATACATGAAATCACAAAAGTGCTGCTTGATTAAGATAAAGATTGAGGTACTGGCATGCAAAATAAATGACTGTGTACTGGAAGACACATAGCGTATTGTCAGAGATGATATTTTCAAGCCTGACCTCTTACATGTTAAAAATGTTACCGTGCCATTACGCAGCATTACAGGTAGGAAATAAATGTGAGGAAAGTAACAGTGATAAACGAGTGCTACAGCTCCCACACCAGGGACAACCTGCTGCAGCAGTGGTGGGCTTTTTCCTTGCATGTACTTATTAACACATGAAGATCTCAGAAGTCATATTGCTTAATGAAACAATATATAATGGAGCAGACTGCAAGTACTGAAACACACGGAAAACTACCTTCAGCTATTTTACCCAGGGAGTAATCAATAGGCTCATTTATCATTGCAAAACTATTCACATCAAAAATAGTTTATACATGGTGTTCCACTTTCTAACCCACATATTTCAGAGGAGAGAATCTAAACTTCAAATATACAGCAAGAACAGATTGTTCAAGCTGTGACTATTGTACTTCAATAAAAATACTTCTTCTCCCTGTGGTAGTAGAAAAGTACTGGGGCTTCAGCTGAGGGGGAGAGAGGAAAAGGCTTTTCAGATTTTTCCTGCCCATGCGTATCTTACAGATTAAGTAGCTTGATGATTTTTTTTAACATTAATTACAGTAGATCTGCCAGGTACACTTGTGCCAAACTTCCCTGCAGACACTTACTGCCTGTCACCCACACCCACTCAGCTCATGTTAGCCATCATTTTGTCGTTGCCCGACAAACCCACATGGTGTTTTGCGGGCACCAGACGGCTCACAAAACACTGCCAACTGGATAAAGCCATCAGATCTACAGAAAATCCCTCTGAGTCCTAAGAAACAGTTTTTCAGATGATTTCCCTATTTACAAGTGTTTCAGTTGTAACTGACCTTTCTAACATTTACAGAGAAGTGAGTGGTGGTTAGTGTGACAATCTGGTTCCTCAATATTTATGACACTAACACTTAAAGCACGTGAGTGCTTGTGGAAAGTGAGTACAAAAGTCAGAGGTGACTGAATATACATGAATTTTCAAACACAACAAGATTTCAGTCATTGCTCTTTTCCTCCGTGTGGGCTTGTGATGCTAACAAAGCAAGAGCCAGTGAATGTGCTGACCTCTGGGCACAGCTTAACTCAGGGTGATGGTAATTCAGCTACTTTTTCTTAGCAACTTCTACATAAAAATTAATTTTCTTTTCTGTTCAGAACTTACAAATATGTTCAAATTTTCTCGAGCATATGAAGCCTAAATTAAATATTTTTGACTATGATGTTTATTTTTTCTACATCATGTATCTTTTAATCTGTTTGCATATGTGCTTTGTTGCGTAAGAGTATGTACAACTTCTGACCCTCTGAAAATATACAGAAGTAAAGCAACAAAAAATTTTTAAAATCTTCAATTAACAAGTTTGTTGCATTCCTAACAAATTCTGTCTTGAAATTATTATTTGAAGATAAGAAATTTTTTTTGGAAACTGTTTTCCTCCTGCTGAATTTTTCTGGAACTTATGCTTTCTTTGAAAAGAAAAAAAGGACATTTCCAAGTGGAAAAATCTTTTGGATAAAAAACCCTCTGAGCTTTTTATCAGTTGTACCTCATAAGTAAACTACATAGTATGGAACAGTCTTTCCTAATTTCTCTGGTTATCCTGTGATTCAGGTTGTTTTTTGCTCACATGGAGTTTAATGCAGTATTTGCTTTCTTTGCCACTCAGAGAACCATTGGTATTTGCTACAGGAGTTCTGTATTATCATTATTATTTTTACTATTATTAAGCAGCTACTTATATTTAATGAGCACGCCATGTAGTTCACGCATACATTTGCAGGTGGAGTGCACTTGTCTTTGAGTTGGAGTGACTTGCATTTTAAGTTCTTATGAAGATAGGCTGAGCTGCCTTCCACATGTCAAAGTCCTGGCTGTCAAGAAGACAATGTTTTTTAGATAACAATCCAAATTATATACAAAACATGCATTTTAAGCGTGGTGCAGTAGTAAGGTTGCGTGGAAGAAATATTTTCTTTAAATTATTTTTTGGATGATATTTCATACCTATTACCAGTAGTTGAATAGGTGCTGCAGTTCAAACAATGTTACAAATACTTATCATATACCAGCTCCATTTTCAACTTCTGTATTCTCACTTTAAATACTGCCTATGATTAGAAATGCTCTTTAAGAAAGTTTGCATATGAAAAATCTTACAGAAGTTTGTCTGGATGCTTGCCTGTATTCTGTTGCCAGTTTTTTGTAACTTAACCTTGCAGAGGATGATTTTGGTTGGAAGGAGGATTGCATTAAATTCAGCAAACCAGGGACAATACCTACTGTGTCCTGCATGTAAGACCTGTTGTGGCATTGCTGTGATTTGAAGCCAGTCATCATTCAGCCCATAACAGTACGGAAGTGCAACTATGAAATAGTTCTCTATATATTCATTTATACCTTTTCATATTTCCTAGCAAAATAGCTTATACTTAAAAATCCACAAGATTTGTGTGCTGCACATTTCATGTCTGAGTATTTTTTCTTCCTTCTATCTGTTTTGTTGGTTTGTTTGGGTTTTGTTTGGGTTTTGTTTGTTGTTTGTGCTTGTGTGTGTGTTTGGGTTTTGTTTGTGGGTTTTGCTGTGTGTTTGCTCTGGGGGGATGTTTAATTTTTATTCAAGTTTCGTGTTTTAGAAATAAAAGATTATAAAATGGTGATACACTAACAAACAGTTCATTCACAGTAGCATAAATCTCTAAATGGACCAACAGTTTTCTGATACCACAATTACTTAATTACAAAATGCACAAGTACAATAAAGAGCAAAATTTCAGTGTTTGGCCACATGGCACAAAGTGCTTAAGATGATGCTCTATTTGTAAACAGTACATTATGTAGATTGGAACAATACAAAGCAATTCAATTAGAGCTAGTATGACCTTTTACTGCTTAAGCTTAAAAGCAGCAGAAGGAACCTCGCCTATAATGAACATTTAGCTATCTCTACTTTATTGCTGTTTTCTAGCATTATCTAAATGAACGTCTTCTCTATATTGCAGATGGATTTGGACGTCTGTAGCCTTTCAAGAGGGAGATTGCCCTCTCCCAGCTCAATGTTCTGAGCGTTGTCAATGAGGTCATACATATGTTCTCACTAATATAATGGTAGCTTCAGCTTAACCATCAAGATATTGATTTCACTCTTGGGAAACTACCAAGCTGGGCGTCATTAAAATAACATTTGCCACTTCACAGTGATTGCAGCAATGCAGCATCTCCTCTGGTGCACCAGAGAACAGCTTTTCCGCCTTACAATCTTTCCTCTGGTGAAAGTTGTGCAGGTGCCTGCCACAGGTAGCAGTGGAGTTGCATGCAATACTTTACCTTAGTTTACTTGTAATCAGCCACTAAGATGTGGTTTATCCCAGAAACAGAGGGAAAGTAATTAAAAAAAAATCTACTTACTTCACCTAAGAAAAATATTTATCATTTATGCATCAAAACTAATGAGCATCATCTGATCAAGATCTCAGTCTTGATAAAACGCTATGACCCCTTCTAATCATGCTGGTAAACTGGCTCAATAATGACTCAGAAAATTCCACCTGCACTTCCCACCCAGCAGCTGAGTTTTACTACAAGTCTCTTAATCAGAAATACAATTTCCTATACAGGTTTTCTTTTATAGATATATAAAAAAAATTTGATTACCTTGTACTTGCTTTGTTTTAAAATGTAATTGTTGGCACGCGCAATGTGTGGTTCTAAATAATACCCTCCAGTATAACAGATACAGCCTAGAGTATAGTGTCAGAAAATGGTTTGTTGAGGAGCCTGTTTTACTTAACATGGGAGAAAAGCTACTTGCTGTGTAGCATTGCATAGCCTTCAGGTACAGTTACTGAGCAGCTCTCAACTCTGTGAGTGAAACAATGGGAAGAAATTAGATAGGGGGATTAACTACAGGAAAGTAAGGAGCAGGGGATGGGAAGTGGCCTCGGGCAAGGTCTGTGGTTAATGACACGTTTAATCACACTATACCAGCCACCTGGATTTCTGGAAATTTAATCAAGTTCCAGAAAGCTTGGACAGTTAGTTAGTTAAACTCTGCTGAAGTACCCCAGCAGCACTCAGAGGTGTGGAGGAGGTTAATGGGTGCCCTTGGTTCCAATGAGCAGGATTGCAGCTGAGTAAGGGGGGAAATAATGAACTCACTGGGTGGACTCAACACAGAGACAGGAAGGAAAGCTCTCATCCTCCTGGAAATCCCCCGCTGAGCGCAGAGCACAGAGTAGGGCAGCTCTATCTCTAACTCGCCAGGACAAGGAGACCATATATGTGCATTGTCTTGGGATCACTGTTAAAAGGAGTATTTCCATCCCACTCCTCACACAAGAATGTTCAAAGCAGTAATAGCTAAACTTTTTCCAACTATGGCATTACTAGCTTGTGAGGGACTGAGTATTCCAGATTTTCAAGGGGGAGGAAGGGTACTAAAGGCACTTCTCCATGGGTTCCTGTGGACCTTGGCCTCTTCAGCCCTGCCATTATGCTAGTTGACTCCTGAGCTTCGAGTCATGGACCAACTAATTCCTCTGAAGAGGAAACCCAGAGCTGTTTCATGTTATAGAATGTTATAGAATCATAGGATGTTAAGGGGTTGGAATGGGCCTTAAAAATCGTCTAATCCCAACTCTCCTGCCATGGACAGGGGCACCTCCCCAAGTTACTCAAAGCCTTATCCAACCTGAACACTGCCAGGTTTGGGCCATCTGCAACCTCCCTGGGCAACCTGTTCCAGTGTCTCACCAACCTTACAATGAAAGCTTTCTTGCTAATATGTAACATGAATTTCCCCTCTTTCAGTCTGTACCCATTACTCCTTGTCCTATCACTGCAGCTCCTGATGAAGAGACCTTCTCTGGCTTCCCTGTAGGCCCTTTCAGATACTGAAAGGTTGTTATGAGGTCTCCATGCAGCCTTCTCTTCTCCAGACTGAATAGAACCAGCTTTCTCAGCCTGTCTTTTTATGCTGAGGACTTTGCTCCAGGATCTGCTCTACACAGTCAATGGGATCTGGAACTGTGCAAGGGTTCACTGCTCTGCCCACCAGTCTTTCAACATTATCTGTGTAAGTTGTGGGCTGCCCCACATCCTATCCACACATGAGACACCACTGCTTTCCTGAGATAAAAACACTGTGCTTGTGGGTTGTCAAGACTCTTCCCTTGAACACATCTATCTTATCTTGAACTGGTATACTAACAACAACTAGCATGTTGCAGGGGCACAGAGAGGCGAGCTGGGGCTGAAGAGCTCGGAGGCATCCCAGATGCCCTCAGGACTCTGTCAGCTCCCACAAGACGGCAGAGCAGCTTGGCACAAGGTACCTCTGAGATGTGGATCTCACATTGAGATGAGCTGTGTCAGCTTGCATTTCAGAAGTTTAATGCAACCTTTTCGACCGAAAGGTTCAGAGCATCTTTACATAAATGTGCAAGCAGCACTGAGTCTTTGGTGAGTAGATCTTCACAGTCCCACTGTACCTGTACCGTGTTCAGTGTCCGTCTGGTCTGGGCCTGGGCCTCTGTCTTGAGCCCAATAGACCAGGGAGTCTTGGTGCCACCTCCAAGTCCTCAGCTCTCACCACTACAGATGAGGAACCAGAGGAAGTGCACTTTCACCATTGGATCTTTATCCCTCCTGACTCTGATGAGATGGTGTTCCAGAGGGAAACCAAACCTCTGGAAGCACATGAGAGCTGATGCTGGGTGAGCCAGGCTCAGGGGTTATTTGTTGCTAGGGCAGCTACACTTGCACAGGTGGCAATTACACTTGCCTCCCATCTCAGAGGCAGGTCCCTGGATGGTCCTTGTGACTGGGCTTGCATAAATCGTTTAGCACTGTCCTGCTATGGCCCACTGACTGCAGCATGGACATGGAGCATACCAGCAGCTCCTGCCCAAAAATATGTAACCCTGACTGTCTAATGTGGACCGTGTGAATGCACAGACTCTTCAGAGTGGCATTGCAAAACATCTATCACCTGTGTGACCACAATGTATTTTTTCTGTCTTTATATCTGTTAAGTCTTCTGTCCATTAAGGCTGCACTGACACCTTTTCTATGGGAGTGACTTTTAAATGTGGTAATGTTGCTCCACTGAGGCTCCCAGTTCCCACCTTAGAGGCCATGTTCCATCCTTCTAAATTTTGCCTTCCAGGTTGGCAATTTCACATGGTTACTCCCAACGGTAACAGACAGTGGTGTATATAACCCCAAATCTTCCTTATACAGGGAAAAGACCACCATAGGTTGCAGCCAAAACTGAGATGGTTTAGCAAGTGGGCATGTGTTGAGGAAAGCTAAAAGCAAGTGAGGTCTGGAGATCTGGGAGCCATAGTTACACCCTACCTGATGGTACCCCCACTTAGGCCTGCCCCAGGCTGTCCCAGGCTGAGGCCAACCCAGTGAAGATCTTCTGTCATTGTGTTGCAACAAATTGCAGGTGCTAATGGGGCAGGAAATAGTCAAGGATTAGCTTTGCCAGGGAGCAAAGATGAAGTTGTGCTGCCTTTTTTTGGTGTGCTCTGTTGTGGCCTAGTGCAGAGTGCAGCAGAGATGATGAGGAGTGAATTTCAGGGGCATACTGGTGAATGAATATGAAGAGCTCTGGAACTGGGACCTTGACAAGGTTTGTTCTGAGTTTTGCTGCTGTCTTTCTGCTCCAGGGGGGCTGATCATAAAAAGCGTGAGAATGAGTCATCCCTCACCAGCTGATGGGAGGCTCCCTTCATGGCTCATAAAGGCTGCATAGATTTAGCCTAAATGTCTCTGTAAGCATCAGAACTCAACTGCCAGGCACTGTTATTGCTCACAGCTTGTCATTTGACAGGGCAGGTTCTTCTGAATCTGATTTTCCAATAAAAGATTCTAAATTCGAACATATTTTTTGCTGGCAGGTAGACATTCAAATGATAGTGGTGTCCAGGGAGTAACTCATGACTAAGTTTTACTGGAATTCACAAAATTTGCATCTTCCTACTTATTTAACTTTGCAGCTCATTGTCACACATATACCCTGAGCCTACTGAACACAAAAAAATGTGGAAGAAAGGAAGAGAGAGTGGTCACCACATCACCTTCTTTCTCCTGTTGCTGAACACCTCCTCGTAAGGGCCCAAGAAGAGGATGTGCTTACAGCTGGAATGCCTATGAGTCCAGGGTGGAACACCCATCACAGCTGGGTGATGGCTAGGTCAACTGTGCCCAGATAAATATCCTCATTCCTGGATACTCTGAAAGAAAGCTTCTCTCATCAAGATCTTATCTTGTCCCCCTGCATGGGAGGGAATGACACCTTTCCTTTACACTTGTTATTTGGAAGAAGAGTTAAGACTCCTAAGATTGGGACAGTGTTCAGAAGTCAATAAATCACCAATTTTTCTCTGAAAGTCTTTAATCAAAAAAACGGTCACCTTTCCAACTCTGCTATAGATCAGCTTCAAATCAATACTGTCAAATAATCTCCCCAAGTTCATGTTTCTCTATTAAATATGGGTTTGACCATTTCCCACTTTGTAACAAAAAATGCACACCAAAACTGCTGTGGTTAACATCTATTTGATTTAGGTTGGTCTGAAGTGCATTATCAATTTTGTGAGAGAGGCCATGTTTGTGAGAGGTAGCATTGTTATTGGCAGGTAGAGGGGGAGGAGAGGAAGGAGGCAGCCAAAAAGAGGTCTGTACTAAATCTACTGGAAGGGGCATTCTGGTCTTCTGGGTTTCCTGGAGCAGAAGAGGAAGTCTTGGGAGCGTTTAGCAGTTTGAGTGAAAAGCAGTGAAGACTGGATTTTTTAACGAAATCTTCCTAATTTCATCGCTTAATTATTAATTGATGTTACCTGGGTGTTAATAAAAGGAAAAAAAAAAACAACAAAATAAAAAAACCAAACCAAAACAAAACCTAAAATGACAAAGCCTTGAAAAGGATGTCTTGAAATCCCATCACTCCCACCTGCTCTTACTAAGAGGGTTTCTTCTTACATAGTCTCACCATTTCATTAGCTCTTCGCTCATTCTTGTCTGCCTAGTTTGCAGGTTTTCTAGCCTGCATTTTTGATGAAAAAGAAATAGGAATTCCCAGGACAAGGGATGGTTTTTTACTATTCATTAGGGCAGAGATTTGCTGGATCACTGAGATCCTCATCTAGAAGCTATGTAGCTAGGTCCGGTAGCTATCATGCTGGTGGCAATGATGTGAAGAGAAGAGCCACCCTTGTCTCTGGGCTGGCAATCCCATGGCACAGAGTCTCTACACGGTGCTATGACCACCCCCATGTCTGCAGAGCTGAAGTGCTGTCAGCAGTCTGCATCAGCTGCCTCATTGGCAATCAGCTCTCCTCACTGAGGTCTCCACAGCACAGGTACTGAGGAGCCACCCCTTTGACAGACTAAGCGTTGTCTTCCATTCTTACTGTACAGCTGCAGGTCTGAGCAGCTGCATCTCAGCCCCCACAGGGAAGGCTAATATTAGAGGCCTTCATAAAAGTGCCACTGCACTCTACAGCAAAAGAAATGTTGCTATTTTCAGTCCTATTCCTTCTCACTGAAAAGGCAGGGCTGTGGACACACAAAGGAAAATGTAAGTGGTATACACTCGTTAATTATTCCTTTGTTCACTTTTGTTTTTGTTGGAAATACTCTTATAGTATTGCATTTTTACTCTCAATAATGCTTGATGCCAAATCTGATATGGACCTATGGTGTGACTTGTATATTAATACTTGGTTCCAGATCATGATATTAATATTTCTCCTCTTCATTGCAACATAACATAGTATACTTACATTTTCAAACACTTAAATGACCTGTCACTTCTGCCTTGAAAATCTTTTTCAAGCGAGGCTAGAGCTTTTTACGGAACATCAGCTTTCAATCTAAACCCTACTCTAAGACCAACTGCGTCCTTTTCATGCTGAAAATACATCACTCAGCACCTCCCTTTCCAGACAGAGTATTTTTTGGCCTCCAGTGTTGAAAAAATGCTGAGTGAATAAAATCATGGGTCTCATACACAGCCCTTCAATGGTTAAGTAGAGGTAGTTCTTCAGTGTGCTGACTTCATCCCTTTGGGCATCCCCTCAGACACTTGGTACACTCTGTCTTTCCTTTTTCTGATGCAATGCAGCCAGTGTTATTGAAACACTCCACTGCTGATTTACTAATTAGCCTTTATTACCAGAATTGGTCTGACCTTATCTACTTCCAGTACTGTTCTTACTGGCTCTGTTCCTCCAGAGCATTATCTATTCCCATGTACAATGCACATTCAGGAGCCTGTTTGGGTTATGAGTCAGAAGATAAGCCCGTCTCTCAGTCTCCAGCTGAAGCTTCTGAGGCATAACTGTGATCTCCAATATTCTTTACATTAATTTTTATTTTCTTTAAAGGATAGTTTGAGGGATCAATATCAAAAAGCAGTAAAGATATTATTATAATTTGCTTGGTATTTGTTATTAAGGCTATAGACTATACAGAAAATTTTACAGGAATAGAAGCACATGTCCTGAATATCACGATACTTTTTCCTGCTGTTGGGCATAGGGTGAGTGTCTAGAGTCTCCAGCATGAGGTGAGCAGTGTTTGGAGGTTAGGTAAGGTTTTTTCTGCCATATATTTCTTGGTCTGACAAGGATTGTGAAGGCTGGCGGGAAGCTGTTGTCCTACCTTCTACTTCCTGACCAGCTGTGTCAACAGTGCCATGACATAAATAATCAAGATAACAATAACTTAAACCAAGCACTAACCAACCCAGGAAACCTCTCTGCTGGAGTGGGTAGCTGTAGACTGCTGTCTCCCACAAACTTGCTTATCTGCTTACCGGCCTCGGGTGGTGTGCAGGAAGACTGGCCAAGGGGCTGGTTCACCAGCAACCAGCAAGGTTACACCACATTAGGGTTAAGTTTAGCTGAAAGGCTAGGGCTGCTGCCAGAAACCGAGGAATCCAGCCCAGCAAGAAAGAGGGAGCTATCGGAAGAGTTGTGTGCAGAGCACACGGGAGACTGCTGCTGCTTGGAGATTTTAAACAGGCGAAAGAGCAGAGTGTTTCTCTGAGAGGCTCTGAGTTGTTCATTCCATAGAACTTGTCTGATTTCTTCACACACCTCAGCCTGCTGCCTTAGGACCAGCAGCACCCTAAACAGTTCAGGGCCAAAGCACAAGGAATTGTGTATTGCTATTCACATTCTGCATTTTGGTAATGTCACCACGTTAGTGTGGTAGCCTGTCAATGTTAATGTTTTGCTACCCAGATGAAAAGTAGGAGGAATTCCCTGCATGATATGACTGTGACTACATTGCTCTGATCACAGCATGATTTAACACAGATTTGGGAAACAAATTCTGTAAGAGACATTTTTGCACTGGGAATGGAAGAATTTCCCACAAAATGGGAAGTACTTCTTCCAGAAGGTTCTCTGCCTTTGGCTTCCCCTCCCCCCCATCAGACAGCCAGCCCTTTATACTGTTTTTTTATTATGCCCAGCATATTTTTAAGCACAATGCATAATACTTGTAACACAATAATGTGGATAAACTTGTGTCATGTTGTCCCCCACATTTGTAATATAGACAGAGCAGACAGCTGGTGCATGGACTACACTGTAGGCAAGGAGGCAAAACCACTTCCTCGTGAGGCATTGTTAAATATTGACAGCATAGAACTGCATGGTTTTGAGCAGGCTAGAACATACTGTAGTGTTTGGACTAACACCTGCAATTTTCCCCATAGATTTTGTCCTAAGAGAACATGGTGCTGTCATTATTCATTCTCTTTATAAAGCTATAGCAATTTGGCAGTCAGTCCCTCAGCTGAGGGAGAAGGGCACTGTGGTCTTTACTCAGATGTAGCCATTTTTCAGAAAAATACAGCTGACAAAGACAGAAGACTTCCCAATAGAGTACACAAATCAGGGAGAGAAAAAAACCTCTGAAGTGCTCCCAACAGTGAAAGCTATACTCCTCAAATGAAGAAAACAATCTTACTATTGTGACCAATATCCTATTCCCCAGCAGATGCTTTTGAAAAGAGATGAATTTATCAATTCTTTCAGCAAAACTATTCTCTTTTGATTGTGATGGAACAACTAAAAGATTGCAAGAAGCTGGCTAAAAAAAAGAGAAAGTAAAATTAAGAACTAGATATAGTATTAGATGTTGGGAAACACCATCACCTGCATCAGCAGCATCCGGCAATGGCAGACTGAGAGGCTCCATCCAAAATCTTAAAAACACTCAAAAAGCCCACTCAACTCCCCAGAGACATAAACCAATAATCTATTTTTTGAGTGAGAGTACTCAAAAAAAGAGAGAACAAGAGACTGATCAAATTACAATGCAGGCAAAAGGACTGACTTGAGCAAGGAGCAGCCATAAAACATGAAGCAGTTATTGCTAGATTCCTAATCAGGATGAAAGGCAATGGCATTCAAAGGCAAATGACCAAAGCGGCCATGTAACTCCACAAAGACTTAGGCAAGTCTCATACACAATCTTCCATTTGAAGACAGAGCAAAGATAGGATACAAAAAGGAACTGCTGCCAGAAAACGTGGTGGCATAAACTGGGAAATCATGCCCAAATAGAGAGGATACAAACTGCAGACACTCTAAATGTCACGAGGAAAAAAGTGTACAAAAAAGGGAAACAAAGGAACAAAACCACAAAAACAAGCAGGCATCCAAGGAGTGAAAACTTGCACATACATGAGCTCAGTGTAGCACAAAGGAAACCACCAACCACAAAATACACAAATGAACAGAAGATGTCTGTAGAGCTCAGTGTGGCAGCAGATGCAAGAGAAGAGCCAAAACCATGTATAAACTAGAATCACCAGAATAGTTAGAGTTGGAAGGGTACTCTGAAATTCATCTTGCCCAATCCCCCTGCCAAGGCAGGGTCATCCAGTGCAGGTGACATAGGAACTTATCCAGGTGGCTTTTGAATGTCTCTGGAGAGGGTGAACCCATGACCTCCCTGGGCAGCCTGCTTCAGTGCTCTGCCACCCTCAGTGCGAAGAAGTTCTTCCTCATGTTGAATGGAACTTCTTGTGTTTTAGTTTATTGCCATAGCTTCTTGTCCAGTATCTGGGCACCACTGAAAAGAATCTGGCAGCAACCTCTTTGCACCCCCTTTGAGATATTTATATGCATTGATGAGATCCCCTCTCAGTCTTCTCTTTTCTAGACTAAACAAGCCCAGCTCTCTCAGTCTCTCCTCGTAAGAGAGATGCCTCAGACCCCTCATCATCTTTGTGACCCTTTGCTGGACACTCTCCAGGAGCTCCATTTCTCTCTTGTACTGAGGAGCCCAGAACTGGACACAGCACTCGAGATGTGGCCTCACCAGGGCCCAGTAGAGGGGGAGGATCAGCTCCCTTGACCTGCTGGCCACACTCTTCCCGACGCACCCCAGGATCCCACTGGGCCTCCTGGCCACAAGGACACACTGCCGGCTCGTTGTCCCCTTGTGATCCACCAAGACTCCCAGGTCCTTCTCCGCAGAGCTGCTCTTTAGTGGGGCAGCCCCAGCCTGTGCTGGTACTTGGGGTTACTCCTCCCCGGGGCAGGACCCTGCACGTGCCCTTGTTGAACCTCACTGGGGTTCTCTCCGTCCAACTCTCCAGCCTACCACGGTCCAGCCGAAAGGCAGCAGAGCCTTCAGGTGTCTCAGCCACTGCCCCAGTTTGTATCATCAGCAAACCTGCTGAGGGAACCTTGTATCCCTTCATCCAGGTCAGTGATCAACAAGGTGAGTGAGGCTGGACCCAGTATTGATCCCTGGGGAACACCACTGACTGCAGGCCTCCAGCTGGATTCTATTCCCCTGATCCTGACCCTCTGAGCTCTGCCATTCAGCCAGTCCTTGATCCGCCTCACTGTCCATTCATCTAAACCACATTTTCTGAGCTTACCGATGAGGATGTTACGGTGTCCAAAGCCTTGCTGAAGTGGAGGCAGACAACACCCACTGCTCTCCCCTCATCCTGCCCTGCTGTCACAGAAGGCTGTCAGATTGGTCAAGCATGATTTCTCCTTGGGGAATCCATGCTGACTGCTCCTGATGACCTCCTTCTCTTTGCATGCTTGGTGATGACCTCCAGAATGTTCTGTTCCATCACCTTTCCAGGGATGGAGGTGAGGCTCACTGGCCGGTAGTTTCCTGGATCCTTCTGCTTCTTGCCAGTTTTGGAGATGGGAGTAACATTGGCTTTCCTTCAGTCATTGAGCCCTGTTCCTGTTTTCTGTGATTTTTCAAAGATGATGGAGAGTGGCTTAGCTACAGCATCTGCCAGCTCCCTCAGCACCCGAGGGTGCATCTCGTCAGGGCCTGTGGATTTATGGGTGTTAAGAAGTCTGCCTAGTTGATCTCTAACCAAACCCTTTACGACTGTGGGGGAATCTTCCTTTCTCCAGCCTTTCTCTCCCTGCCCCCAGGTCTGGGATTCCTGAGAGCTAGCCACAGCAGTTAACACTTAAAGAAAGAAGGCATTCAGTAATTCTGCCTTCTCTCTGTCTTCCTTCACCAGGACACCCATCTGATTCAGCAGTGACCCCACATTTTCCCTAGTTTTCCTTTTGCTGCTGATGTAATTGTAGAAGCCCTTCTTGCTGCCCTTGATATCCCTTTATATACTCAGTTCTAAATGGGCACTGGATCCCTACATCCTCTGACAATATTCCTATAGACATCCCATGTGGCCTGTCCCTTTTTCCACATCCCATAAATTTTTCTCTTCCCTTTGAGATTTGATAGAAACTCCCCGCTCATCTCTGTGGATCTTCTGGCCCCTCTTCTTGATTTCTTGCTCATGGGAATACACTGGTCTTGAGCTTGAAGGAGGTGATGCTGGAAGTGAAGCCAAAAGCGAAACAGACACTGGGATACGGCTTTGTGCTTTATATCACAAGGGTACTTCGAGTCTTTTGCAAGGAAAGAAAGTGAAATTGCAGCAAAACGAATCAAATTAAGATCATATGATGACATGCTCACAAAACTACAACCATAGTGTAACTTAAAAGCAGAGTACAAGAAAATAGGAAGGCTGGAATTTCAAGTAGAGAGGAAAAAAATAAAAATAAATCTCTGATTTATTAAAATATATGACCCTAACAATCCCAGAGCCAAAATAAATATTCCCCTCACAGACAAATGACAAACTGAAGGTATAGCAGCAGGAATTAAGTTTTATGTTCCATCAAGGCAGCTGGAGGGTTAGTAAATTACCATTATGTTTTGGTCTCTTTTTTGGTGGGCAAGAATATCTTCCAGGCCTGTTATATGTGATAATAGATAAAAGAGTTTGGCTATTATAGGAGCTGCTCCCATTACAAGAGCCAAACAACTAACAGTGGGAGCCACAAAGAGAATGGAAAAACAGATCGTGTTGTCACAGAAGCCAACAGTTGGATGGGTAGCATGGTACTTCCTTAGAAATCAGGCAAGCTATTTGCCAGAGACCCCTAATGCTCCAAACAAAGTACTAAAAAGAGCTCAACATCAAAGGTCTGCAAAAGGAGGCATATAAACTGAGCTGACAACCAAAACATGCTGGCAACCACTGCCAACAATGGATATTAATAAATGTCATTAGAGCTACTTTACCATATTTGGTATGTCACTAGGTTGATAGAAATGGTGAAGAATGACATTTGGGGTAAAAACTGAGGGTAACTTCCAGCATTACCAGAAAGATATATAAACAAGATTCCTAGGAGGTCGCATCATAGTGAATGATGTTCTGGCAGCATAGATGCAATTCCTGGGCAAGGCTGATGCAAATCATGGCAGAAATCCCCATTGTCTACTGTGACCATTCACGGATGCAGGACTGCAGTTGGAAGTAGTGTCACTGAGCCACTGGCCACATAAGGCCTGTGACCTGGCCTTGGAAAGGCAGAAGGAAGAAAACTCAAATCCACACTAAATGGATTCAGTCAGTTTACAGACTACTAGCACTGCTAAACTAGCTTCACTTCTGCTAAACTAGCTTCAGTTCTTTCCCCAGAATCTTGAGGTGAAAGTAAACTTCCATGGTTACAATTACACAAATGAGCCATATGGTCACCTCGATGTAGCATAGCTATCTCACACCTCAGATATTAACTACTCACCCAAAAATATTTAAATGTGTACAGAAAAATGTGATAGAGAAGACATCTACTGCAGAAGTGGCAGTAGGTGCCTTCTGTGTTGAAGGCCACACTGAAACACGGGCTGGCAGGACCATGTACGTGTGAAAAATAGATGGGAAATACGTTCAGTTTGTCCAAGCACTGGAAACTTTCAAAGAGAAGGAGACCATGAATGACAAGCCTTTAAAAAAAAACCCTTACTGGATGCTTCTGGAAACTTTCATCACATGCTATTGATACTGAAGAGCTGGGACTCACACAAAATATGCTTCAGGGTACTGAGGTGTACCTAGCTGGCTTCTTTTCCACAGGGATATTGTGACATGAAGCATGGCAGTTCATCAACTTGAAAGGAAGGACTTAATCAGTTTGAAAGAAATAGAGGCAAATATGTGACACGGAACATTTCAATTGAGTGGTTATGAGGCAATTTCAAGACAGAGGTTAGAAACAGTCAGAGAACAAGCTGCACAAAAGAACAAATTGCAAGTATTTCTACCAGTTATTCTGTTGGGAGGATGAACAATAAGAGCAAGGCATGATCTTCCTCTGAAGACTGGTAAGATGGGACCATGGCAACATCAAATGTAAAAACAACAACATCACAGGAGAAGTTTTCTCTAGGGCATATTTAAGCCAATCTGGAGTAAAATCCAGAAAAGAAGAAAGGCCATAGACAGCTGACCAAAATGTCCTCTGGTAACTTCTGATAAGAGTGGGAAAATTCAAAGGCAATAAAATAAACCACTTGTCTAGCAGATCTGTCTTCACTGCAGAGCTGGAATCTTTCATTGCAATTTTCTAGTGTGCTTCTAATAACATCTGCTTCTCAGACTCCTAGAGACTAGAGACATGGAAAACATAACCACAGCAACTGCCCTGGATAATGAAAGGAACATGCAGAGGGCCTTCAATCTCATGGTGTGGTTTCACAGTGGAAAGCCAGGTTACACAAATCTTCATTCAAACTACCTATGTCTGTGAAGTCACATATCAGATCATTGATAGTGGAAGGCCAACTAGAAATGTTTTTTATGTCCATCAGAAGTTTTTGGTGTTACCACAATTCACGACTCCTGCAGTAAAATTTACTGAAGGCATTTGATGTTCATCGTGAAAACCACAGCAGAAAAAAACCCACATGCAATTGTAGTCCAGAGAGGGGGCTTTTGTCTTTTTGACTGTGGTGGATTCAGCGCTCAAGTTCTTTACCCAAGAGAGAGGGTGCGTTTTCAGCTGTGGCTTCCATATTGCAGAAGAACACCTTTAACTGGAAACATAGTCTGTGCAGAGTGCCTTGACTTTACTCCTGAGTTTCTTTCCCTTAGCCCTCTGTTTCTCTGCTCTTCTGGAGAGGGGGAGATGAGGAGAGGAAACAATTATTTTTGCTAAGGATAAGTTGAAAAAAAATCAGTGGGAGCAGTGCCCATAGGGAAGTGTCAGGCCATAGGATATTGCCTCAAGCACTCTTCCAACCTGAACTACTGCAGCTTTGGGATATGCTGACTTAAAGGTGAGCCTTCAGACTATTTTTTTTTAGTGGGTATTGTCCAGTGTCCATTTGAGTCCCTGTTAACCTTCAGTAGTTACTGCTTTGTCACACTCTTGTTTTATGCTTATACACTGAGCGTAGCCATCTGCCTTAAGCTTTTGCTTGATTTCTCCATGTGGAGAGTTATAAACCACCCTTCTCAGTAAAGAAAATCCTTGAAGTGGCAGAAGGCTCATGGTCTGTAGCTACATTAATATATAGGAAAGTCCTTGCTGAAGACAAGAAAAATAAAACATTTTAGATTTTCATTTTATCAGATCACTATACCCACAGTATCACTTCCAACTTAGATTCTATACCCACTAAAGATAGTTATATACTGAACAGAAAGTTACATCCAACCAGATTTATAAGTAAATTACATTAAAACATTCCTCATTAATTTCTTCAAAGTTCTTGGACATCAGCCTCAGACTGCATTTTTCTGAGATGTCCTGAACACTAGCTGATGTGGAAGTGTTTGTACCGACCATCACTTATTATCCATAGGCATATAAAGCTCATTACTAAATCTACCTATGAGAAGCTCCAATACCTCTAATGACAGCCAGAGTGGGTGTTGGCTGAGCACAGCTGGCTGCCAGCACACACTCTTCCTCATGCTGAACCATCTGCCACCACCTGAGCTTCTTCTCCAAGGATGGGTTTGAGAATAAGGTTTGGACCAGAGGGAAGGTAGGCCTGGCATTAAGTGCTAAAAAGTTAAAAAGCCAGAACTGCCTGCCATTGCAGACAAGGGACTTTGATCCAAGTTTATGACAGAGATGTTAATAACTAGACTGGGGCAGATTTTTTTCTCAACCCGAGGGAATTTTTAGGCCTTCACAATACTTTAGTGTCTCAGCTCAAGACAGAAAGCTGAAATAATGAAAGCCAAGACAAATACTCTTCCCTTCTTTCCTTCTGCATCATATTTTTCAGTGTCTTTCACTTTCATTTTTCCTTTTTCTTTTGTTTTTTTCTTTGGGAAGAGGTCATGTGTCATCTTTGATCTGCTATCCCTTTCCACTGCCCTCTCCCTTCACAGTAAATGCCCACACCTCTTGATGTGTCCCCTCACCACTTCCCTAAAAACAGTGGGGCTAAGCTGGTGTAAGATATTCAACACTCTCCCTCTAACTGCTGCCATAATCCCTACCCAGCATGATATAGCAAATGGTTAAAATTTTAATTTTAAAAAACTTAAATGAGATATTTCAAATGTAAAGAGTATTCTCCATACATTTCAAGGCAGGAAGGCTTTCCACTGGGTATGTTGTCATAAACATTAATTTTGGATAAAGCTCTGCTTTGGTGGCTGGCTACCTCCTAGGTAAAATGCAGTGAAGTTCCAAGACTAACATTTGCATGAGAGAAGCAGGAGCTGAGCTTTTGCACCGTGCAACACAAGTGACTGTAGAGGAAACTGGCCTTATTTTCCAATGCTGGTTACTGTAGCAAGTCCAAATGAGGTTTAGGACGTTTGAAAGTTAAACCTTTTTATCAAGGACTCAAGCACAGATCCCGGATTTATCTTCAAATGCAAATGTTTGTGCCCAATGTTTTTCTAAAGACACCTACAGGTACAGCCTTCCCCAAGATGGCTGTGGAAGTGTCTGGACTACTATTGATTTTTGTCAGACTATGGTTATGTAGGGATCTGTACTGCTGTAAGCTTCTTCTCAGAGCACCTTTAGGTTTTTTTCTGGGGTCTGGTATGCCTGTCCTCTATTTATCTCCTTTATTACATTATTTGATTATTTTTCCAGTTGATTTGCTTAAATTTAAATTAACCTTGTTGAATTTCTTGATGCTTAATATGTACAGAAAAAAAGGGGCCAAACCCATTACTTCTTCTTTTACTTCCATCACCGAAGTACTGAGTATAGTCATGTCTGTGGTGGGCTTATACCTACCCTATTAAAGCAAGATTTAGTGTCCGTACAAAGATGGAGGGCAATTTTATTAAAGAGATATGTGTTAAGCTTAACAGCTTCTGGCATATTCTCTCTTTGCTCATACTACAGATGCTGAAGGGTAAACACACCTGCAGGAATACGAATATTCAACATCAATAAGGAATGTCATCCAGGTGGAAGTGCGCACATTCTGCTGTGATCAAATGACATTTCCTTAACATGTTGCCTCCTTTCTCATTGCAAATTTGCATATGAAGCAGATTGTAAGGGACGCTTTACAGACAGAGAATAAGTTGTCTTCCTCTTGAAGAATGCTTTTGTGCACTGGTACCCTGCTGTGTCATCCACAAGCCCCACTCAAGGCCCATGATGGTTCTTGGGCCAGATAAGGATATCAAATCCACAGTGCCATACCTTATTTTTTGGTCTCATCATGTCTCTTTTAATGGCAAGACACAGCATTCCAGGTTAGACCCCTAGGCTGCACCTTCTCTTGCTCCAGCAATGGCAGCAGTGGTAGTCAGATAATGGTATTACTGCAGGAGCTGGCAGTCGTTGTTGCACAGTGGGGGACGTGGTGCCAAGCAGTGAACAAGCACAGAGCACAGGCACTTTCCCCTCTTGGAGACTGTGGAAGAGCAGAAAGAGGAGGTCTTGGGCAGGTAGAAGATGGGGAAGCAGAAGGAGGGAGCTGACTAAACAGAGAAAGTATTTGTAGTCAAAACAGCCCATGGGCAGTCTAATGCTGTCAGCTTGTCCATGGACAACTGCAAAAAACAGCCAAACCTCCTTCACCTGCAAACAACCGCAAAAACAGCTGTACCTCCACAAGTTGCCTTGTGATTCTGCTAGCTATCATTTGAGTACAAGAAAATCAAGCAGCAGGTAGAACAGAACCAGAAGTCTGCTTAAATCCATTTCTATGCATGCAGAGATGGGAACAACTAAGCAGAGCTGGTATTCAGGGATGTGCTGAGTTCCCTGAAGCCCCAAGCACTTTGTCACCATGAACCCCATTCAAAAATATGCCAGAGAAAATAACCATGGTCCTAAAAAGTCTTCTGGGCACCTGAATGCACAGTTACCAGAGACAGCAACTGCCCTAGAAAATTTTGCCAATGGTACCAGGAATAGCAGTTCAAACAGGGACCTGCTTCATTGATGTTTGTTCTGTGAAATCTCACACTGATGCAATTTTGGGCAAATGCACATAGATGGAGTCAACCCACTTCTGCTTCAGGTAAACAGCATTTATTTATTTTCCATGCCCACAAATTAGCAGAATCAACCTGCTTTCTCCTATAGGCCTGCATGATATGCCCAATAAACTAATCCAGAAGTAAAAAGTGATTTTTGCAAACTGACATGGGTAAGTTTTAAGCCAACTCCATTTCTGTAAGAATCCTAAAAGACTGAAACTGCAAGAGGACACAGGCAAAAGGAATGACAGCAAAATTTAAAAAAAAAGACAGTAACTGGAGATTCAATAAAAAAAATCTGATTAACACAAAATGACTTCATGCAGTGTTTCTAATGCCTTGGCTTAGTGTTGTGATTTAGCAGACAGCATGGGAGAGCCCTTAGCCTTGCTTCCCTAGCTCTGGCCCAGATCAGTCCTTCATGTAATGAAATCCCTTGAAGAAGGTTAATGAGGAGTGATGGCAAGGACAAGGCAAGGGGGGGTCCCCCTGCCAGACGTCCATCCTGGTGGATCCCAGCAGGAACACATAGGGCATATACAGTAGACACATAGCATACTGTGTCACTTGCACCGCAGGGCATGGATAAAACATATTGTTCTAGCCTCTTCCAGCTCCTCCACTGTCTTCAAGATGGATGAAGAAGTATCAGAACTCAACACAAGGGTGTTGCACATCCCCTGGCAACACAACAAAGGGCACTTCAAACACAAAAGGGAGCTCTGGTGTTTGCATACAGGGCTGCTGGGCCAACTGCAGCAGTGCACACTCTCATTTCCTGATTCAGTTTTCAGCAGATTTTTAATTTATTTGCTCAGAGCTATTTATCTGCCATTTTTAAATTTCACACTCATAAGGTTTCAGCAATTGAAAATGCTTTAAACCATTTTCACCTCTCCGCTTCATTCCAATGTTGAAAGAACAGATACCTTGAACACTGAAGACAGGGACAGAATAAAAAAACAGAGAAGTTAAATCTAAACAAAATATAGTCATCGCTGGTCTTACACAGCTCAGTAAGACACAGAAAAAATTGCCCTGTGATACCCAAATTGTTCTGTGTACCATTTAGAAATCAGAAGAGAAGGAAGATCTTTGGCAATGTTTTGTCAGCAGATAAGCCGGCTAAACATTAACCTCTTTTTTTTGCAATCCCTAATCAGAGGTTTCCATTCATACAGCTGCTCTGTACTCTGAACCTTGAGTTAATGTATCTCTATTTTACAGGAAAGTTTTGCTCACATTGCTTTTGGACTCTGCAGACTTGACAATGTGACCTCCTTCTGCCAGCTCAGGAGGCAACCTGATGATGCCTTTGCTTAGGTCATGTTAGTTAGCGAGTTCACGTCAGGTCTTAGCTTAGTTTGCTAAGAAGTACTTGTGGTTTCCAAATGAAGTGCACCATCCTGAAAATAGGATTTTACTGATGGAAATGAAGCACAATGATTTGGAAAGTCATGTTAGATATACAAAAATATTTGCAAATCCTGGTGCAGGAGTGCAGCTAGCCTGAAAAAAGTTGCTTGCCTGGAAAAGCAGACCCTGCCAATAGAGCATCTACAAGTTCTCAAGAATCATCTTCTATGAAAAAAACCCCAGACATATTGGTATTTATGGATACTGTATCGATGGGGTCTATTTTTCACATGTAAATAAGAGACAGAGACAGAGACACTAGCTAAATGTTGTCATTTATCAGTTTTAAGTACTAAAAAACAAATAGAGATAAGGGGTCCAATAGCAGCAGATATGTTAGATTTGGACTATGAAGATTGAATTTTAGTTTTGGTATTTTAGAATGTTTCATGATTTCTCAGTAGTGTGAAGCAGATGCAGTTAAACTGGTTGTGGGACATATGCAGGGTCCAGGGGTCAGAGCAGCTCAGTGGCTCTCTGGTCTGTGATGGAACCTGGGCAGCAGAATGTGGTGAGCAAGACTGGAGGATCTGAAGAGGAAGAAGCATCTAATAGCACTCTCTGACCATCCTAGCTTGCCTAAATTCTGGGAAAGTTTTGTGGGCAGTGCTGGGTCAGCATGTCCCACACAATGGAACCATTCCATCTTCCCTTCCCAAATTCTGCAGCTCTGGGACTTGCTAAGCTGCAATGAGAGCTTGGGGGAAGTCTTGCTTTCAGTATCCTGGATATCTGACCCTCATGCTTAAGTATGCCTCTGCAGACTTGGTCTGTGTCTTCTGTGTCCTGAGAACCTAGTTTTGAAATGCTTTTCCTCAGCTCCTGCTCAGACATTTAATTTTCCAGGCAAGAAGCATAGCTTGGTCAAAATTCAGTGAACAATTCCTATACCACACAATACTTCATCACATACTTAACTGTAATTTTAGCACTGACCTGAAGGGGATGAGAGCACATACTCAAGTTGCTGTCTGTGCTAAATTATTTTTGTGAGCAAGGACTGACAGAAGGATCAATCCTGAGCTGAACTGGGGCCTTGTCACATTTTATTTCTTAGAGTTCAGCTGTTTTTTGCTGTTGTTTATCCTAAAACCTCCCAACAACAGCACAGCAACATTGCAAGAATTTATTTTGCAACACAAGGAAAAATACTTTTTATATATTCTGCCATAACTCACTAACAATAGGAGGGATAAAACCCACTAAAATAATTTATTTCTGGTTGGAAATCAGAGATTAACATTTTCAGCTCAAAAAGTGAATGTTTCAGACTCACAAAAGGTGAGAACTCAAGGGTGATATCCGAGGCTGCCTTGTGGTCTTATTGCAGCCTTCATACAAAAGCTCCTGGGTAAATCAGATCTTCTCACATGCAGCTTAAGGCAGTAAAGCCTCTGTAGAGATTCTTACACTACAGTACAGTCCAGTGAACGTAAGACCAGGGATTGTATTTATTCTTGCAGTTGCACAGCTCCAAGCATGCTCTGACATTAGACAAGTAAATGACAGCAGCAGAGCACAGGGTCAAATACAGACCCACACTAAGAACACAACACTAGTGATTGCACTAGCTTTGGATTTGAGTGCAGATAAAGACCATTTTCTGATTGCATTATAGCTGTGGCCAGGATGAGCTCTACACCAGCTCTCAGCATCCACAATTCAATCCTGAGGATGTGAATTTTAGAGTCATGAAGTGAAGAGCAATAACGCAGAAGCCTTCCCTCTCTCTGCACATCCTTTATGTACGCACCATGCTGTTGAGGCACAGTGTTTGCTGCAGCTAACCAGCTGCTTGTAAGTGTGTGGACCCCTACTCCTGTTCCAGGCATGAATTCTGATGGAACAGCCTCAGTCCTGTGTATGCAGGAGGGAGCAGACCCTCGACATGGAGCCCAACACTGACCTAATGCCCTGCTCAGCTTCCTTTCCAGCCGCACATGGTCCCCATCCTGAGGCTTTTCCCAGAGGAACTGAAGTCCTCCAGTATCCTCCCTGTCCTGGCCCTACTAAAAGTAATCTCCCAAGCATACTTCCCTTACAGACCTCTAGGAAGTCTTCCTACAAGCTGTTTCTCCTCACCTAGATGGATCTCTTTCTCTCCAGGATCTTTCTGTACTCATTTAAGAGACGGAGGAAATAATTTCATCCTAAGAAATCATACACAGCTTAACTCATAAATCCCCTGTGACACACTACTCTCGTGAGCAGATTTCTTTTACCATTTTTGACGTCTGTTACAATCTACCTTTAATTTGCATGTGTCTTAGGCTACTTCTATGCAAAGGATTTCCAACATATTGAAGCAAACCCTGATAACTGTTTAGGACTAAGCAGTATTATCTGATTTTTGTAGCATCTCAAGAATAGTAATATAAATTACTCTGCAGTAAAGACATTATATAATGACGTATATTATATGTGGAAGAAAAATTCTCGTGACCCTTGTGGCAAAGGGACAACCTATTTTAGCTGTCCATCTCTTCCACATGAAGCAGAAGACTGTGGCTAGATTGCCCAAAACTGCCTCTTCCAGGAAGGCTGGTGAGAAGGAGAAGTCCATGGACGTACCCTGGTTCACTGGAGTACTGTTTAGTATGGATAGGCTGCATCATTATAAATGTCTGTATCTGTTTAGATATACCTCTGTGGTCACTGGGGGATAGCAGAAGCACGTAGTGTCATGTGCAATTACAGACTTCATCCTTCTCTGTGTGGGAGGAGACAACACAGTTTTCATTAAACATCTTTTTATCCCAAACTAAGAACTGTACACAACTGATCAATAAACTGGAAAGCAGATTATGTCTTTTATTCAAACTAATGAAATCTCAAAGTGATGTATAAGCACAAAGGGTCAGACTGTGATGTCCTCATGGCCAGAGAACAGCACTAAATGTGGGATGGTGGAGGTAAATACTGGGTGCAAGGGACATAAGGGATTAGCAGTGTCAGTAAAGCACTGCCATGAGACAAAATCAAAAGAAATAGAATGAAAGAAGGATGAGTGAAGGGGAGAAGTCTGATGAAGTACTGTCATGGTTGTACGGAACTGAGTGGGTTTTCCTCTACATAAGTGTGTGAGAAATGTTTGCTGATATTCCATGTGGTGGTGCACTGGCCTCTCTCTCTCAATGGATTTTCACAAAGACATCACATTTGAGATGAACCCATCTGAACCTACATGATATGTTACTATACATGCTTATTTTATGTGTGTGTGTCATGTGCAGTTATAGGGTATATACTAGAGACCTTATAATATGTGTTAACTGCTCTAGAGTGGCCAGAACAACCTGTAGACAAACAGCAGTGATGTTTTAGGTTATCCAATCTGCTGAGTAAGCCACCAAAAGTGTCTTCCTGCCCTTGCAGCACATGGAGTAAGGATGCAACTTCTCAAGACGGAAGTGGCTCTGCAACTCGTGTTTTCATTGCTACTGTCTGAGTTTCTACCAGTTTACCTGATTTGTGCCTCTCTCCAGGCAACAGTCGGTGATGACGTGAAGAGCTGCACTGTGAGGTGTTCTCTGAGTTGCTTGTACTTACAAGTGAGCACAAGATTTTGGCTTGTTAATTTCAGGTGGAAATTTTTTTTCTTTTGCAATTTCCCTCTTTCTGCTTGTAGATGTGATTTATAGCTTGATGTATTTTTTTGTGCAAGAGCAATTACTCATTTCCTTCTGCATGAAAAATTTTATATGCTCTCTTGTGGCTGCTTTCCCCTTCAGGTTTGCTGTTTCAGATGATTCAATAGGTCCTAACACTAACAGTAAAAATTGTTGACTGCTGGTCAACTGTTAGAACACCTGGGACAGTAGGGCTAGATGCAAGCTGCAGCTCTGATGGGGGAAAGGAGCTAAACAAACAACGCCAACAATGCCCCACTTGCTGCTGTGAGAGCCAGATGCACACACAGGGACAGGCAGGACTGTCTGTGAGGGTGGGTGCATCTGTCCCTCGAGCTTTGTCTTCCTATGGAGAAGACCTCAGAGTGATTATTTACAGAACTTGATAAGGCTTCATCTGTTTGAGGAGATACTCTCTTTAATCAAGAGAACATGTTAGGACAGGCCCTCAGCACACAAACAATAAATGATGTTAATCTGCCCTTTGCTTATTTTACACCAAAATGACTACCTTAATTTTGTATGTCAAAGACAGACATCCTCCTTCCTATCCAGCTTGGTATGCACTGCCAGCAACTGCCAGCATTGCCCCTGAAGGTGACTGATTCATTGAGAATTCTTTTGAAATCGAGTCCCACAAGCTTTCTGCTTTGCCACAAAGCATAAACTCTGATTTATCTTCATGACCATGCACAACTGCAAGTATAACTGACTGTGACAAAAATAACCTCCTAGCATCCAGCCCCAGCTTTTAACTCCATGGCCATTTCTGAAGTGTGAGCCACACATACATACAGTTCTGCTGCAGAAAGGTGGAGTCTGGAGGTCAGTATGTTATTCTGTGTAAACGGGGTACACAATTCAAAAGAACTGAACATTATACCTTTTCCTAAGAAAAAATCCCCAAATGAAAAGAGCAAGCAAAAGACATAATAAGATAGACCTGGGACATTCAACTGAAGTTGAGTTTGTCTCTCATAACTCCAGAAGCATGGTCCATTCTTGTAAGCATGTGGAAAGAATTTATGGACATCAGGGGTTTGAAGTGACTGACTTGAGGTCCTGCCAAATATGGTCAGTTAGTGGTAAGGTACTTGCATTTTACAGAATGAATCTTCACATTCATGCAATGCAGCTCTCCATTCTGCTGTTTACAATGCTCTTCACAAAACTTGCATTTGCAGAGTCTCTAAGCATGAACAGGAATTCTCTTATTTCCACGGATGTGGAAATTACATCACAGAAAAGCCACACAAAGTCAGATTGCAGGAACAGGTGATTCACCTTCCTGTCTTGAACCATCAGATGACAGCTGCTTGGGATGAAGAAAACAGGTTGCTTTTTCAATAGTAGGTCATAATTGCTTCCACAGGGAAGATTGTAAAGCCATTGTTCCTGAAGTTTGTAGACATTAAGGACACCATTTGGAGAGTTTAACAAAGTGTTAACCATCATTATGAAATGATGTTCCATTCTCTGTCCTTGGTGCCGGCATTAAAAATGTAATCCTCTGTGCCATTCTGAAACCATGCCATTTTGGTACCTATTCTTACTCTCTAAGGACTCATCCCAGAACTCAGTGGAAATTGCTATTTTTGATAAATAGTTTTGTGAGGAGTCTTAGATAATGAATGCAGCAGTCAGTCCTATCTGCCTGTATATGTGCTTCCAGAGCCTTTCACAAGTCAGAAGGATAATGTGCCAACTCCTGACAAAGACCGAGATTTGAGTAACCAAGTTCTTTGATAAACTTAGAGGGACACTGCACAGAATAGGTGTTCTCTTTCTTTCCTGAAGTGCGCAATTTGAGTCAGATTTAAAACAAAGAAAGTGAGGAGAAGTAAAGAAAAAAGTCCCAAACCCATGACCTAAATAAGGAAATAAAGATAAATGAGTAAAGCAAGGAAAGCTTTAAAAAATGCAGGGATCCAGTTCTTCAAGTAGAAAGAAATTAAATCGATTTTAAAATATTTAAACTAGGAAATCTATGTAGGAAGCATTTCAGATAATTCATTGCACTAGAAAAGAAATATTACCAGAGATCTGTGTGAAAGAAAGCTAGAATGAGTCGAACTCAGGACGATGAGGGATTCATAGTAGGCTGCCTGTTATTTTCTGGGCCAATACTTATAATTTTCTGGATCCAGCTTTTTTTCTAATTCTGTTGCCATCTGCCCTGTAAGCAAAAGGAGTGAGCATTCTGGGTGAGGAGATGGAGGCAGACTGGAAGAGACAGAGGCAGACTGGTCATCAGGAAGGTATCTGCATATGAAATGGCACCAGGGAACCAGAGCATTGTCCAGAAGAAAGCATCACCTCCTAGACAGAGAAGAGACAGGGGGGTGCTGCAGGGACACTGCTGTTTGCCTTGGATGAGCTGGCCAGAACTTTGCTCTGTCTGGGACATGCTCTCTTCTTCGTGCTTTGCTTTCATTTCTCATTGAGAGGGGTAAGAAGGAAAATATTTGGACATGGCTTGATTGTAAATAATGTCTTTTATTCATACACACACAGGAGAAAGAGAAACTTAGTTGAGGCCCCAAGCTAGTAAAAGGAGTGCAATCCTATATCTCTCTACAATGGAACATTTGGTGGAAAATCATCCCAAGAAAGCATAACTTTTCCGGAGGAAGTATTTTCTTCCCTCTGACAACTTCCTGTGGGCTCTTCTAGTCTCAGGGCTGTAAGAGAAAAGGCTTTCAAAGAAGTACAAAAGAAATCATCAAATCATAGAATGGTTTGGGTTGTAAGTGACCTTAATGATCATCTAATTCCAAATCCCCTGCGATGGGCAGGGGTGCCACCCATTAGATAGAGTTAAATGAGAAATAGCTCATCTGTCAAATGTAATGCCATTTGTCTTGTAATCACTGTATTCAGGAGCTTTATTTGCTTTTAAAAACTCTCTTCTGGGTTCAGCTTTTTGGGACAATAATGTCATTAGGCATATGCAGGACGATTAAGTCATCTATATTTTCCTGAACCTTTTGCTTTGCCACTCTGTGGCACATCTGCGGTGTGGTGAGACAGTTGTGAGTGGTTGGCACAAGTAGAATAAGTCTCATAAGTATGGTTCCTTAAGATGGTTTTTGCTTGCTTGCTTCCAGATGCGAGACGTTAAATGCATTTTGGGGTTGCCGTTGCACATTAAACTCTCAGAACTTACCGCTTTTCATATGAAACCAGTGTTCATCTAAGACGCAGTGTTTGGCTCAGGCAAACACTCTGAACAGTCTGAACCAGACGTCCTGCTGAATTATAATCTATTCTGATGCTGTAGGAGCAAACTCCTTTGATGTATGTCACGACGTTGTTTGCTCATCTACAGTATTTGTACTCAGGTATTTTTATTACTTCCATTTGGTCTTTGCTCAAAGTTCACCCCCTTCCTGTTATTCTGGTGCTAATCAGAGCTAACCTTTTTCAAAATTTTCTTCTTCAACCCTGTGAAAAATTTCTGAATGGAGACGAGTATCAAATCTCATGAGCAAGCACAAATGTTTTTTTAACAGACTATAGGAAGATGCTAACTTCTGTTAGTATGTCAACATGTTGCTATACTATGTTTTAGTCTCAGGGGTTTACCTGGTGGTTGAAAGATTTAAAAGAAAATAGTTCTCTTGTTGCTTCATAATCCCATTACTCAGAAGCGCTTTGGTGCAAAGCATGATTTATAGAATCTGTCAGGTACAAAAAGTTTTCCCAGGAGATTCCAAGGTCTGGTTCAGGAGAACCCCCTTCCTCATGGCAGTGCAGACAAACTCTGTCAGTAATGCTGTTCATAGGTATTTTTCATCAGCTATGGTTGGAATGGGTTTGACTTACATGTGGTCACTCTGATTTCTTGCAGCACTTCTCTGATGCATGGCTCTGTTAATGTGCTGAAAGCTGAAAGAAGGGGAAACATATCCTTTTGTGTGTTTCCAGTGTGGTCTCCCACATGGAAAGGTCTTCTGCAGTGCCAAGGTTGCCTAACAGTTGTATCTGCCATTGACAATGTGCAAAGCTGATCTCTGCAGGGAATGGGAAGCACTCAGGGCTGAAAAATGGATGTAAATGTCGGCGCAGCCTGGATTGTGGGAAAGAATTTGACTGCTGCAAAGACAGAACGGAAACTCCACCCTGCCTTTGACACATCCATTTTAGAGGATATGGAGAACATTTGAAGCATGTCTGAATCTGATGATCTTTTCCACACCTTCTGTTTTGTTTTGCTTTTTCATATTTAAAACTGATTTCTTCAGCAGGAGTGGTTTGAGGACAGCTTGCACTCCAGTGATAGCAGTCCTTGTTGGTATTCAGTTATAATCAGCTTTAGGTGCTTAAAGAAGGGGGCAAGAGTCCTACAACGTACACTTCAACTGTGAAGCAGTGAAACAGTTTGTGGCTGAAGGTGAAAGAAGAAGTTAACACACAGAGAAGGAGTATTACTCTGCTGAGTTGTAAGGTACAAAGAGAATAGTGCTGTATCACACATCTCTTCATACACTCTTCCTGTAGTATAAAATGCCCTGTGTCTGTGCTTCCCTTTTTATTGGAAAGTATATAAAGAAGAACAGCAAATTATTAAAAGAGCCCTGGTGCACTAAATAAATAACAAAAAACCCCAAATCTAAACAAAAAACCACCACCACAACAACAACCAAGACAAAAATGAAAACAAAAAACCCAAACCAAGACAAACAAAAAAACCCCCAACCAAACCAAACCAAACCAAACCAAACCAACTAAAAAACCAAAAAAACCCCACCAAAACCAAAACCAAACCAACAACAACAAAAAAGTAAAAATCTAACACATTAAGATTGCTTTGTGATAAACCAAATTAATTCTTTACTGTCAAGCATTGTGCATTGATGTGTGAGGTTTTTAGCTTATCTGCTCTTAGGAGATTCTATGCTGCCTGCGTTAACTTTAGGAATACCAATCCTTTCTGAGTACATAGAAGAAGGCTGGTTACCGAGTTGTTCAAGTAATTACACAAGAAGCTTTTTGGTTTGGCTGGATACCTAGGGTGCTGCAGTCTTCCTATTCTTAACTGAAAAGAGTCAGATCCTGAGAGTTTAATGAAAAAAAAAAGGTTGGGGTGACCACCTGGGTGGTAAATGAAATTTGGATTACCCAAAAGAGTTTAAGTCTTGAGAGAAACAGAAAAGCTGAAGAAGCACACTGATGGCAGTCAATAAATTAGTTTCTCATAAACACAGTGTTTAATACACCTTTCACTAGAGAGTGATTTCACATTAATATCCCTCATCCTACTGGTCCTGTGCATTTTTAGCAGAGGGTCTAGTCAGCTGTGGAAAAGCAGTAATTCATAGCTCATGTCTCTTGAGCCTGATCAAGCCTTTAGCATAGGCACTAAAACCTCCAAAACACAATTCTTCCCTTCTGCTTGGCCCAAATACAGTCCTTTCCCATAACATCAGAAAGACTGGCTCATTCCTCCTTCAGGAGTCTGGTCTTTCGGAGGTGTTTTCTTTCCCTGCAGTACTTTGTTTCCTGCAATGCTGGTGAGTTAAAGGTGATATATCTCCATGAGCCAGCACAACTAGTGGCAAAAACCTTCTTCAATAAAAAATTGTCAAGCTGACAATAAGGTGATGCACCTGCTGCCTTGTGAACAATAAAAGATCCGTTCATGCAATGTCGTATGTTTAAGACAGAAGACCTTTTTTAAAATAAAGTAACTAAAATGTAATAATTCCATCATGAAATTTCATTCAGAAATAGTGGTGTCCTTAGGGGACTTGTGGCTCCTAACGAGGGTGCATCATAGCAAGACCAAAGAGGGTAACTGATCACAGAAATCAGTAGAAAGGTGGAACAGCCTGAGTATTATCAGGATGAGAAATTAAAAGGTGAAGTATCCATAACTGATAAGGAGTTGGCAGTTAAGAGATTTGCCCTGTTATTGTAACCTCTCACTGCTTTTAAGACAAGGAACAGTTTGATCAGGGGCTTTCAAGATAAATTTAATTCATAGGCAAAACTTCTATCTGAAGGACTACCGGTGACTTGGGCAGATGGGGAGGTTTTAGCATACACTGGAAAGAGGGAAGATGCCTCCTTCACACCACGTTTAGTTGAGACAGTGCTCTGCCCAAGCAGGGCTGGGAATGGAACGCTGTACTCCAGGTAGAACAGATAGTGAAGAAGTGGTCTGCAGACAGCTGCAGCCATGGAAGAAAAACTCAGAATGAATATGTAAGTAGGAAAGGCGTTTTCTGTAAGGAAAGCACAAGTTTAGAAGGAGCACAGAAAGAATTGAAGAAAGAAGTGGAAAAGGCATATCTCCCTCAGCTTGGCACAGCAAACAGTTAGTAAGAGGACAGAGCTATGCAATGAGTTCTGAAAAAAGTCCAGATTTGGCTTCATCAACATCCTGTGTGTAATAACACCCAAATAATTCCATCTTTCCTGTGTTTTCTTCTCCTTCCCACTATGGTGATGTCTGTTGCTCAAGGTTTGCATGTGTTCTGGTTCCAGCCAGCATAGGGTTAATTTTTTGCAGTAACTGTAATGGGGTGTCGGCGGAACACAGAGGTTATTCTATACCATCTCATGTCATTGCCAGGAGCAGTGGAAAAGGAACTCTCACTTCCAGAGAGAAGGGGTTCCACCTAGCCAAGAAAACGTGGTGGAGGGAGCGGTCCAGTGTTTTCTATTATTGAGGTTGTTTGTCCATGTGAAAAACTTCTTTTCTTATAGCCTTTTTTATTAACATTGTTGCTATTACTGCTTGTTTTATTATCTCATTGCTGTTTCCAGTAAATTGTTCTTATCTCAGCCCATGACATTACCTTTTGTGCCTCCAGTTGGAGCAGCATATAGTTGGAAGGGTCTCCATGGGGCACTGAACTGGGGAGTACCATTCCTAAGCCACAGCAACATGGTTCCAGCACAGGAGAGCCTCAGGTTTCCTGGGCCTCCAGACACGATGGCAATTAAATATTACCTTACTGAAACAGAAATAATAGAAAGGAGGCCAGGTCCAAGCACAGGCCTGGAAAATGAAGATAGTAGAGCAGAAGGAAAACACAAAATGTCCATAACCTTTTCTAGGAAGGAGGGGTGCTCATGGCCTCTGAAATGTCTGGATCGCCTTCTTTTGCCCATCCTTTCCCTCTTGTACTGTGCCTTCATTTTATAGCTATCAGCCAACATCCAGCAGCTAAAATCTACATGTGTCATTCCCAACTAAAGCTTGCACATTGCTAAAAACTGCCTCTCTAGCCCTGTTTCCATGGAAATGGAAGCATGACAATGAAATAGGAGAAAATCATCAAAAGAGAGCAGTTGAATACCTTTACCTTCTTCTTAGTAGTAGCAAGAAGGCAAATGCTTTCCATCTAGAGCAATTTCCAGTGGTGGATCTCAAAATTCTTTCCAAGAGTAACTACAGCTGGCCTCAAAACATCCCTGAGGAAATAGTCCTCTCATTTCCTAATGGACAAATGGGCTTCTTGGTCTCCCTTCCCACGTAAATGTGAAAGTCCTTGTTTGAGATCGGACCTTTCAGACACTACATAGCAATGTCATATAGCATGTGACATGACAGGGCTATATTAATATGCTCAGGAATAGATTCCAGGACTGCCTATCTCATCACATCACATCACTTTCCCTCAAGAACAGTCTTTTTGCTAGGTGCAGAAGGAAGCAAAATGGCCTTTCCTGGATTCCTGGCAATTCTAACTGAAATTAAATTACCACCAGAAATAACAACGAGTAGGGTGTCTGACTTTTATTCCCACCACCATTCTCAGAAAAAAACTAGATCAGGGAATAATAAAACCTTTCAAGCTCCTTTAAAACAATTGCCTATACCATAAATCTGACCTTCTTTCTTCCATTTCCATGGAAACAGAGCAGAAAAAATGCGATAGAATGGGACAGAGGACAGTTATGCCAAGTATATGTAATAGTTCTCACTAATAGTTCTCACTGCAGTTTCAGGTTGGGTGCATTTGAAGGAAGGGGAAAGTTAAAATCTGGTGGGTTTCTGAAGGTGGATCATTCACCAATACAAATCTTCTATAGCTAGTCAAATCTCTTTACCATTCATATCACAATAAACTTCATTGCACTGATGTGAGAGTGATTGAGCCCTGGAACACATAGCCCAAAGAGGCTGTAGAGTCTCCTTCCCCGGAGATATTCAAAGCTGCCTGGGAACAATCCTGAGTAATGTGGTCTAGGGGACTCCACTTGAGCAAGGAGGTTGGTCTAGATGACCTCTTTTCAACTTTAACCATTCTGCGATTGATAAATTTCTTCAGCTTTGTTTTTGGTTGAACCAAACTTGGCCTTGTGGAACAAATGTATTAGAATAGGCACAAATGAACACCACAGCCTTAAAACAAGTCTTTTGCAATACCTGTGCACTTCTGTATTTCCACTGGATCAAGCATGTAGCACTGATTTCATATGCCAAATTCCATATAATTCTCTTTTGTTTCTGGGGTGATAAAAATATTGTAATGAATGATATTATTCATTCTGGATGGTATCACAGCTTAATGGGAACACAACAGCATTTTTCCTGTGGATATTTGTTTTACTTGTACTCACTTGAAATTTGTGCATCCATCAATAAGTTCACGGGAGGCAGCAGGCTTTAGATTTTGGCTCCTGATGCAGAAGGCACACAACTTCCTCCTTTTTCTTGGCAAAGAGATGAGGAGAAACTGGCAATGATGAGTTCACACACACTTGTTTATTTTGTGTCACTTACAGAAGCAACAAAAAATTCCAGAGCAGTCAGTAATATACAGCTGTAGTATTTTAAACATATCAAACTGACATTAGGAAAAAAATAAGGAAAAGACTTCTTGAGCTTTTTGATGTCATCCTGGCATGGAGGTGGTCCTGCACGTGCATGAGGTCTGACATCTGCATGATCTGACTGTTTTGAAGGTCTGTTTGGGCTCAGAAGTTTGCATGTGGGCATCATTTTCCAGGTTAAACCAGTCAGGGGTTTTCCAATGAAACCCTCCTAAACGAGGTATTTTCTCCAGAAAAGCACATGATCTTATACAGAAGGAAGAGGGGGACATGGACTATTAGGATTTTACCCAACTAAACAGAGTTCACTCTCAGGAAACACTCTTTGACCAAAACCAGGTGGCCTTAATCAAACATTTTGTAAGATGCTGTAATTCTTCATTACAGCTGTTTCACAACAACTTCAGATTCTCTTCTGTCCTCACTACAGACCATTCAGTCAGAAAAAAAGATGAAAAAATGTCCTGAGGCCAGTAGCAGCCTCTAAAACCTCTTGTTAAAATACCCATTACTACTCAGAAAAGGAGACTCAGGGATTTCAGTGAGAAAAGGAGAGTTGCTAAGGACATGAGACGGAGAGACTCGGGGAAAGAAGAGCCATTTAAGGCTCTTGCAAAGAAGAGTCTGCTGGCAGGGGGAGGAAGGGAGCAGGTCACTGAGTATAGTCTTGCAACATACTCATTGGGAAAATGCAAACAGAGTAAGTGAGGGGGAGCTGTGGTCTGCTTATGGATGTTCTGGAAGCAGATAAATAGGCTGATTTGACTGGATAAGTTATTAACCACGAATTACTCTTTCCACCTGGATGATTAAAAAGTCTGTTTATCTTTGTAGCCCATTTTGTATTTCTTCACAGACCTCACAGGTAAATGCAGAACTAGTTACTTAGGTAAGGCATTTTGATAAAGGGACAAGGTAAATTAGTCAGCTTGATTGCAGTGGCTTCCTGCCCAAGGGCATTTGACAAAGATTACATTACACAAAGAAATACTTCAGATGTGCCTCTGAAACAACCACATGACTAGCTCTGACCCTTTATTAGAAACCTTGCCAGTTGCTTACCTGCACAATTAAAAGTCTGTGTCTCACTTTGGCCTGAATAGAGCCAGTTCAATTCTCTTTGAACTTTACCCAGAAAACTCTGAGTTCAGACCAAGTGAAACAGATGTATCTTTACTGACAAAGGTGAGATGTTTTGGCAAGTTTGATCTGAACTGTGGAGAGCTGTTAAGTGATGGCATCCTTTCAGCCCAGCAAAGGAAACCAGGAACTGCTGGCTAATTTATTTATCCTAAGATACTGCACAGAAAGATCACTGCTGTCCTGGGAGAGCCCTACCCTTTGGTGCCAGGAAACAGTCAGAGAAAAGTTCATCAGAAAAAAAAAAAAGGTGCAGCATTAAAATTCGGTTCCTCTTTAAACTGTTTAGGAATGCTTTGCTTTCTGCCTTATCTAACTTTTCAATAAAGTGAGATCGCAGCAAATCAAACAGCTTTTTCCTGTAAGCCAGGCCACCCAGAGCAGTCTGCTTCTTCTGAGAAAGGGATGATAAAGCCTTGCTCTTGGTCTGATTGCCATGGCTATCTGCCTCTTGCCTGCTAGAGGCTATACTTCTGTGAGGAACAACTCACCCCGAAATACCTCTTCAGATCCAGGCTGTACTCGAGGCTCTCCACGTGGCCTTTCAGCCTGCACAGCTCATGTTAGTCCTCTCGCCATTATCACAGCTCTTCTGTGCATTGGCCTCCTTTGTTGCTGTACCCCATACTGACCGCAGAATTTAGTATGTAGCTCCCACCACCAACAGTGCTAGGATTTTTTAGTTGCTTACCAGAATATCTTAGGTCTGGCAACAAAGATTCTTCATGCATGAGAGATGAGGGTGGGTGACTGATGGTAGCTCCTCTGCTTCTCAGCCTCCCCACTCCTTGCTCTATGCTCGTGTTTCAGTTAAATACTTGTGTCATGGGCAGGCAGTTGTTTCCCAATCACTTGTCACCCAGCTGCCTTCGGAGGAAAGTGCAGGGAGTCCAGTGCTGCAGGGAGGAAGGCTGATGTTCACTCTTAGGGGCTTTCTTTTCCCTTACTGTTGGTTAATACACAGGTGCAATACTTACCTTCAGACTTAGATGGTGATATTTCTGCTCTGTTTTAGGGGAGCATGAATTTCTTTGCCATGGACAGCTCAGGTCCACCTCTGTGGGGAAGGGGTGTCCTGCAGTGGGTTCTATGCTGCAGAGTGAGGCTGCTCTTGGCCCACTAGTTCACTCTGCATTTGTGCCTTGCACACGATTCTGGAAACCTAGGACCAGTCCCCTTCTCAGAAAGTTCTCAAACATCAGTTCTGGCTTTTTTCCAAGGACTTGAAATTAATCCACCAAAACATCAAAGAAGGCATACACCAGAGTGAGGGATGGTGAAGGGGTTTTTGCTTGACTCTATTTTGGAAGTCATGTGGCTTTTTTCCAGGAAATCTTTTGGGTCTTTTTGAGGAGGGAGTAGGCTACTTACAGAGAGTCCTGCACATCCCTGGATCTCAAGAGCTGTTTTCAGAGCTGCTTCTTTGTCCCTGAGACCAGCTCAGCTCTAACTCGTCTGCGGTGCAGTGCCTCCAGACTGATGTGGTGCAGTGTGGGGTGGTCCTGCTGGGAGGTGGCACCAGGCATGCCCTGCTCAGAGATCACAGCTATCAGACATCAGGCTGAATGTGGGTGTGAGGCCATCTGTCTCCTTAAAGAGATATAACTGCAGCCCTATTACTTTGACTTTTCTGCTTATGAGCTCAGGAATGTAACCTTGGAAATGCAGTTCAATTTTCCAAATATTACCTTTTGCTTCCAAACATTGTTCAGGAATCTCATCAGCAATGCTGAACAGTTTTTGCATTGAGCTGAATTGCCAAAATAGCTATTTAGTTGGGTTGTGACTCAAAAGATCTGGTGTCTGTTCCATACTCTGCTACCAAGATCATCTGCAACCGTGACTAGTTCCCTTCTTCTGGCTGTCATGCAGTGAGGTGAACTAACAGCACAGTGAGGGGATTTAATCAGCTAATGTTTTCCTAGTTCAGATGCAGAAATTATTATGCCCCCATAACATGATAAGAAGTAATGCAGTGAGTGAAAAAATTAGGTTTGCAAATCTTCAGCGTAGCACTTGGGAGCACAGAAGAGGAAGACACAACCTTCTAGAAAGTTCCATCTAGTCCTTCAGCTACGGAGCCTGTTGAAATGTTTTAGCATTTATCAGATCAAGCTGATATTTAAATTTATTTATAAAAAAGCTGTATAGTTACATAGTTCTAATTATAAACATAGGTTGCAGTTTTAAGATAGCTTAAAGCTCAATAGGCTATGTATGTATATAGCTCTACACATACATAACTGGAGAATGACACACACACTCTTACATCTGTTTCTTTCTATTTTAAAGAAAGAGTGAAGACCACTGCTAGTATAATAAGGGTCTCAACTGAAAAAAAGAAAACCAAACACAAAATCAGCTCAAGTCTAATGCTCTGCCTTTCTAAATGTGGTAGAAATCAGCCAATCTATTCAAAACATACTGAAGAGACAGCAGACCAAAAACATAATCTTTGTGACTTTAGAAAACCAGGCCAAAAGTCAAGCTTAGACCTCCAAAGCCTTTTATAGTGCTCACACTCTACCATTTGAAGAAGAAATAATTATTTTAAAATAATTTTACAGAAAAAATTGCTTTATTAATTTGTTTACCTTTCTACATTCTAATTTCACTAGATTATTTTCTGTGCTTTGCACACTTGTCTCCAATCCTCTGCCCCTTTCCTTTTTACTGTTGAAAACAACTTCTGAAAGAGCCCATTTAAAGTCAGCATAGCCTCAGACTCAGGTTAGTGATACATTGGATCAGCTCCTCCCTACCCAGCAGTTTTATCTTGGTCTACAAGCAATTTTCAAATTAAGCTTGTCCACCTGGCTGATCAGTGACTATAATCCTGTGAGCTGACCTCACAGTGTTTCCACATGTTTTGATGGACGCCTGTGTTTCAAGTCCCCCAGCCATTGTTGTGTCGATGAAAGTGTCCTCAGCCTCTGAGCCATTGCTGCATCCAACTCCTTGGTCTGTAGTATGGCCCCAAAACTGACATCTCACTTTTGGAAAGACTGCCTGACACAGGACTCAGCTTCAAATGGACGACTTCTCAGTTGTCTTTCAGCCAAGACAGAGAATCATGGAATTATTAAGTTTGGAAAAGACTGTTAAGATCATCAAGTCCAAACATACAATAGACACTAAGGCCTTTCCTTACATTGCCCCAAAAATCCACCAAAGAGTACTAGGAAAGTCGAGCACATTGAGGAAAAAAAAAGACATATTCAAAAATTATGAAGAATATGGGGAAAGGGCAAAACCACTAACTGCTTATATTGTCCACTGTTTTGTTTTGACCACCCACCCAGTGTTTATTCCTTCCAATTAACCTAATTACAGAACTATTTTGCATTACTATCTACATGGGGTAATTAAGTTTTTTCTTATTCTGAAGAAAAATGTGGACATATTACTTGCTGTCACTGAGGAAGCTTATCCAAATTCTTGCTCAGACTCTCTGTGAAAAGAGCCAGAGCTGTTCCCTCAGCTCTCCAACCCCAGACTCCTAGCACATCCTGTCCACACATTTTCAACGGTGGTCATAGGATTGACAGCATTTTCTGGGGACATTCTCACTAAAGAGAGCCCCAGTACAGTTACTTCTCCATTCCACTGAAAATTTTAAAGACATAACTCCCAAAAGTGGCTAAAGATGCAGGAACTGAACTGTTATAGACAAACTGCTTGCCATCTTCATGTACTCCTGAGCACTATCCTCTCAGGGGCTCCAGCCTGACTCCAGTGATACTACAGAATACTGAAGGAATTCAGCACCTTGTAAACAGGGCTTGGCCCAAATAAAGTCTTCACTACCTTTGGATAAGGCAGTTTAAATCGACTTTTTTGCAACATGAAAGACACATTCTAAACAGATTCCTATAGATGATGCAATAGATATTAGACTAACCATGAAAACTGGGAAAATTTTTGTTTTGGAAGAATTTTATCATTTAAAAAAACTACACATTCATGAAACTGTCAGTTTTGTATAACATTTTTAGTAAACAGAGGCTGAGAGTACCTACAGCCATTTTCAACAGGTTTACATTTCTTGTTACTTCTCAACCACAGGAATAGTGCAAAAGGTTCCTCCTAGTCCCACACATGCATACCCTGCCTTTCCTCTCTCCACTCCTCATATGTGATCCTCATCATCAAACACAGTTTAATCTTCCAGGGTTTCTTACTCAGCAGCTACATTTCCAGGAGTAGGAAAGTCTTTGCAGCCTTCTGATGTGACCATTTATTAAACTCTGTGTGCTGGCACTGCTTCTGGTTTAGGTAGTTGCTTATATGCTGTGCAGATACTGGCTTTTGGTCACATCTACATCCTGTTGTAGCAGCCTTTGTGCACTTTGCCCTGCCTATTCCTCTTCTCTCCCTGTCCTCCAATATCCTGCCTCAACTCCAGTGAACACTGTATAATGACAGAAAATATAAAAGTTACAAATATTTACAAAATGCCACAATCTACTGTGGAACTAAAAAGATGAAGCACTTTACTTATTTTTTCCTGAATCCTATTTCTTTAGGTCTTTCTGCTTTTTAAGTTGCTTCTGTAAACTGACAGGGATAAAGATTGCTTTTTAATTCTGGTTTTGCATCCTGTTGATGATAGCGGATTGAGTTCACAACAATTATATAGTAAGTTTTTAGTGAGATGACAGTGCTTTTATACACAATAGGACAAAATGAAATTAAACAGTGCCAGCCTGAAATAAGCATCATGATTTTTGAAGCTTACTGGTAATCTCTCATCCAAGTAATCAGTTGATCAGAACCACCAGAATAAATGAATTATCAGATTTTGTGCACTTCTCAGTGTTTCAGTAGCTATCCTGTCAACTGCAGAAAACAAACTTTTGCCTGAATTTATTCAGTTGCATAAAGAACTTCTTAACCCATCAGCTCGCAGGCTGGACTAAGGCAAAAAAACATGTGACACCTCATTTTCAAGAGTATGTGTTTCTCTCATTCTTCTTGGCTCTACTACTAGTCCTGGATCTGACAACTTTTTTTTTAATCCAGTCCCAAGGGGAAAAGCAAACAAGAATATTTTTACATTATGCAGTGCTGAGAATTCCTTTGTTATAGCCCTGTTTCTCCTTTTTACGAGAAATCATCTGCTCTGACTCTGCTTGGGAGCATCCATTTAAACAGGAAAAACCCAGTGATCTCTAGATTCAGTTATGGCCTTTTCCATTATCTTCTGGAGGTGTTAGAGTATAGTTTGGTCTCACTTTTATTTAGCTATGAGTCCTATGGGGAAAAAATTTCACCATCTTGAAATGTTGCGTGATATTAGATGGATTTAGGACCACAGTATTTAGTGAGATCAAGAATGTCATATCAGATTATGTAGACAGAGAATGAGGAAGGAGAGGTGAGCATATTTTAACTTGTAAAACAAGCAAGATATCTCAATCACTGTATGGAATAGCACTGAATGGAATCAGCATGCTGTTGAAGGTTAATTTTTACAGTGCAACCTTAGCCTAAATACACTCTCCCTGCTGCTGCAATCTGTATTGGTTGGCCACAGTTTTTTCAAAGAAGATGAAACAATGTTCTCTCACAAATTTCACGTTTATTAAAAGATTTCATCTTCTCCTGTGCAATGTTTGCATCACAACACAAATCATCAACTTGCTTTGACCCTGACACCATTTTATAGGCTTAATAACAATAAATCTATGTCCTGAAATAGTTTCTGCAGATTACAGCAATCAATCAAAATTCAGGGAGCCTTAAACCATTAATGTCATTGGCAATGATCCAGCACCCTGGGAATCCATCTAAATCAGCCCTTATTATTGAAAATTCTCCTTAAGAGCCTTAAGATAAAGGTAGTATTTGGGAGCATAAATTGCAGTTCTATTTTTATCAGCCACTGAGGGATGATTTTCATGGTGATGTTCTTTGTATCTGTTTAGAATGAGACAAAGCCAGAACAATTCTTTCTTTTGCCTCATGCAGCTCTTTTAGTTATTGTTAAAGAAAAATAGAAGCCAATACATAGCAGATTGCTTTCCCTATGTGAAACTGAAGTGTTTGTTATGTAAAGGAGTCTAAGAATTTTTTGAAGGAAAAGGAAAGAGCTGCTGCCACAAGCCCTTATTGTACTTCATGTTGAGACATTCCTAGTTCAAGGCAATGTTCCTAAGAGAAGCTGTGCCCATTTTATGGACTACAGATATCTACAGGTTTGGTAATTTCACGCTCTGAAGTTTTGTTATGCAGAGAAATAATGCAAGACTTCAGGACAAAGCAACTTCTTCACTGAGAGATATATCTACAACTCTTTGTCTCAGGATTTTCTGTAGACCACCATCAGCAAAGTACCTGAAAACCTACCATGTAAAATCAATGGCAATTGTGTTACATTGCAGAATTCACATACTTTTCTCTTTTATCAGTAAAACTGTTTACTTTCTGGTTTGTGTGTAGATTTTTTTTTAAGTAGTTTTCTTTTGCCTGTTTCAACATGATTTTTTTTAATATTATTTTTTACGTAGCTGTTTCAGTTGAAGGATGTTAGTGAAAAAGAAGGGCCACGTCCTTTGGAACAGGACACTTTTTAAAGTGTCTAAACTGTGTCCTGCTGATTATTTCGCTTACTGTGCTCTGACAGCTTGTTCCCACCCAGCTGTGAACACACAATGCATCTCAAACAAATCAATGCATGCTCTGCGATCAGCATTGTTCTGAGAACAGCTATCATTTTATAAAGACCTGATGTCCATCAGTAGTGGGAATGGACTCAAGGTACCATGGAAGACTAGGTGGGGCTCACAGGTTTCCTAGAAGCTATCTGATTGCCCAGCAATGGACAGTGCTGAGGCAGTCCAGCAGTCTCCATCTCCAGCCATCAGCCTCTCAGCAGAGATCCAGCCAGACAGCTGTAGGACATGCTAGCATGCACAAAGAAAAAATGTTTAAGTCATGTTGCAGAGAACAGGACTGTAAATCAGCTGATCAGACTGTCCTTGACACAAGACATGTCTGAAAAGGGAACAATTATTTTTTTCCCATGGCCTAATTCATCCACAGGTACAGCTACACTGTTTCTTTGTTCATGACTTGAATCCTCTCCAGAAAAGAGCAAATATGAACTGCATGGACGATTATGAATCTTCGTGCCAATGAAAGAAAATAAAAGATCACAGGTAAAATCCTGCGTTGGAAACCATGCTGTGTGAGACTCAATAAAAAGCACCTTAAATTTTTATCGAATTCAAAGAAAATATATCTACAGACAGGTGTTCAGCTTCTCATATCACGCTGAAAAGTGGAATATGTAAGGGAATAATTTCCTGGTTCCCTACTTGTAACAAGCACTCCAGCCTGAGTTGGTGGCTCCCTGTTTTTGCAACTGCTTTAATTCCCTGGTAAGAGACCAGCTGAGTTTTGCACTTGAACTATGACAATGGTATTGTTGTCTAATAAGGGTTCAAATCAAACTACAAGGTGTCGAGGGAAAAAGATTTCCACAGCTGACTCATCCCCAGTGAGAAATCTCTCAGCTTTGGAGTTCATGAAATTCCCCAATATCACAATTTTGTGGCTGGTCTAGGCTCTATCTCACAGCTGCTACCCACATGACAGGACAGATGCAGGTTTCTTTGAGTTCTTGCTCTTTTACATCTCTGTGTGTAACACCTATCAGGCTGCATGGGACTTCTTCAGGCTCTGCTCTACAGCTCTAACTAATGGTTGTGAGATCAGTATTTGAAGTTGTGTTGTGGTGTAGGAATGAGCAGATCCCCCGACAATGATGAAACCCACGGACCTGGGCAGTAACAGAGCTCAGGGATGTGTCAGATAATGACCTAAACCCTCAACTGAGGGCAAGACTAGCTTCTTTCTGAGCAGCATTTTATCTTCAGCAAAGCAAGCAAAGGTTAATGAAATACCTATATGCTGCAAACAGGACTGGAAGATTGAAATCCCTGGTAAGTTTTGGGAAGAACATTTGAACTCTGAATATCTAACTCTTGACACAGTATCTCTGCTCTCAAAGGAGGGTTATCTTATCTAAAAGAAGTGCTAATTTGCACTGAGTTGTATTTCTATGCAATCTAAACAGGAAGAGGGTATTTCAGAACTGGGATATCTGGTGTGCGTGGACTCCATGTACTTGTGTATGTTTACTGTTTCACTTAATGTTTGACCTTCCAGTTCTGACTGTCTGCCTCTGGAAATTTGAAGGGTTTGATCTGTGAACTCTCATCTTTCCCCTAAACTGCAAATTAAGACATTGATAACACCATGGCAAAGGAGAAAAGATGAGCAGGATCATCTGCATGCAGAGTATCCTATATGGCATAGTTCTTCTGGCAACTAACTCCATCTCAGAGATTTCTAACTCTCTTGGTTCTTTTAAGAAGCAGCCCAGATTCTGTCACATTGCAGTCTGGTGAAACCACATAAAGGACATTTGCTGAAGTAGTGACAGTGTTTATACTACAGGAGATAAATTAGATGATAATCTTACAAATCTACATCTGATTAAATTAGATCATAATCTTACAAATCTACGTCTGATTTTTACAAATATGTACATGTATTCAAAAGAGAGTTCATTGCACTTAGTTAACCATATGCCTACAATGTCTCTAAGAGCTGAACTTTAATTATATTTCATCTTGTTCTACATTCCCACAGATTTATACCACCAAGAAAGTGAAAAACTCGCAGTCATGGGATACTCCTGAAGATTAATGAAGACAAATTGGTATAGAAAGATTTAGCTTTAAAGTATATATGTCTTTCTAAGTAAATCAAACATGATCTTTCTGACTTTGGGTTAGTTCAATCTTAGCAGATTTCAGCTTCCTCATTTACAAGTTTCACACTCCAGAAGACTCGAAATCATTCTGTTGCTTCAAACAGCTTTGGGGGTGTCTCAGTTCTGCTGGGCCCAGGACCATTTAGATGTTATGCCATAAGACATCCCTTCCCTTCAAGTGCACAGCCCAGTCCTATGTCTAGTGCAGGGTAAGAGGCTCCTTAGGAATATCAAGTATCCTCTGTAGGAGCACTTAGAGGCGTGAAGTCTTGAGGAACTTGAAATAAAGAGCACAGATCAGAAACGGCACTGAGCTACTCAACGATTATTCCTGCCTACAGGAACTAGGCCTTTCAGATCAGCTACAGCTACAAAATAAAGCAATCCAGCCTTCAAGTTGGCAGGGTGTGTTAAAGAGAAAACTGGAAAGTGGGCAAAAAGCTAAGTATAGTCATGTGAAAACGTACATAGAAAAAAATCTTCAACATTTCTGGAGGCTTTTCTGCTCCTGATCTGCAAACCTAAATCATGTCCTCAGTGAGCTGGTTCTCCCAATAGCTGTCTCAGTCCTTCAGATTATTTCCTCACTGGATGAGGACCAGAGAGGAAAAGCAATAGGTGGAGGCAGGCTGGTGATATTGGAGAGAGCAATACTTACACTATTGGCTTTATTGAGAGGATAATTTAAGGATTAATGCTTACTGCTTATTGCTTTTGAGGCCATTTCTGAAGCTGAAGAAGAGAAGAATTATTATTTTAATTATTATTCTGCTAAACATTGTACAGGAGCATTTAACAATCTCCAATCTGCCCATGAGGTGTTGGTTCTTTCCAGATTTTCAGAAGATTAGGCGGGCTATCTGGTGTCTGTCTGTTGTTTTAGAGTTCGAAGGGATAGGGAAATTATGTAATGAACAGTAGGATTACAGTTCTTTTCCATAAATAAATAACAAAGATCTTGCAATAAAAAGTTGTTAAAAGTGTTTCTGAGTCCTTCATTTCTGTGTAGAAATGTGCTGTCATTCTCACGGGGTCAAGGTGGAGTCTGGATAGGGAAGACAAAGCCGAGAATTCAAAAGATCTTGTCTGCACAGTTGTAGAGTAATGGTCTACAGTTAGAAATTATTTTAAGCATTTCAGCTTGATGTTTTAGTGAGGATCAGTATACCCAAGGCCCAATGAGGGCTGTAGAACAGATTGGTCATAATAGAGGAGCAGCTTTCATCATCTCTTTTTTCATCCACATTATTCTAGATATAATGGGAAACAACCTCAAGGAGCTACAGCTTTGAAGTGTCTATTAAAGCAAGTTTTTCCTTCTTTGAGATGAAATGTCAAGTGGAAGCGTCTGTATTATGGATGATAATTTCTGAGTGCGGTGAGTGAGCAGAGAGCTGACAAATATGTAGCAGAGGGTTTCTGAAAACTAGCTGTGGTTTTGAGTCACCAATTGTACATTAAACCTGTACCTGTACTTGACATTATGTGCAGCTCTTAGCAGACGTGTAACAGAGAAATACATCCAGTGTTTCCTCTTTTAGGGCTTGCCAACTGTTTTGTAGTTCCCACTGGTGACAAAAGTCTTTGAATCTCAAGAAGTTAAAAGGATCAGTAGGTGCTCAACATCTCTTCTCTGAGAGGACTGTGTCAACAGGCTCACTGCAAATCAGACTCTAGGGCCGTGCTGGTAGGGAAGTGTGAACCTGCTGGTGGGCAGAAGCTGAAAGGTCTATAATCTCCCTGATCAACCTCACTTCAGGTAGGCTCAGGTGCAGCCCTGAGACAATGCAGCAGTTTGGCTCTGTGTAATAGAGAGCTGGACTTGGCTGGACAGGGAGTGTCTGACAGAAGTCCCATCCACCCATGGTGATCCTATGCATGCCAGCTACAGAACAACAGTTTTCCATAGTTTTTTGCACTGCAGCATTACAAAGTGTGTCACACTTCAGTGGTTGTCTAAGGATATGGTTTAAGTTCAGGACTAGAAATCTCACTGGGTAGAGCAAAGAGCAAGTAGCTTTTGCACCACACCTATACAACAGTTATGATGACATTCAAAAACCTTCAGGATTTGGCCTGATTATTTTATTGGGCAGAAAAAACAATCTGCAGCATAAGTTTATCCTTTAATTTTGAACTCTGTTCCTGCTTCCTCAGAGATCTTGTTTCAGCATGCTAAAAGGCATAATTTTTCATTCATATTAGCTCAAGCAATGCAACTCATGCCGTTCAAAGACTATGTTATGTTAAGCTGCAGGCTATTATGCTCAAAAACTTGTTAGCTGCTCGTCTTTGGCTGGGGGGGTAGTGTAGGCTACAATGCATTGTACACCTTCAAACTTTGCTTTGCTCTTAATGTAGCATAAATAAAGCCAAGAAACCATATGGGTATAAACGCATTCCAGGAGACATAAGCCTCACTCATATGTATGTATGCAGATATGTACACATATAGTTTCACTATCTAACTTCTCCAGCAGCTTTCCAGTGGCATTCAAAACAGTGATATGAGAGCCCAAGCAAAAGCTACAGGATATAAGGGAGACAGTAAAATATTTGCAAGTTTCATCTGTGTACTGTACTGGGCTTTTCAATCACCCTAAGTTAACCTAGCTGCACCATTCTTTTTAAAGAAGAATGAAAGACCCATGATCAAAGATACCTTTTCCTTATTGCTGACTTGTGATGAATGACTTTCATCTGACAGAATAGTCAAGCTAAATCAGGTAGTTGTGTTTTGCTTGAATAAGTTTATTCAAGATACACATTTTCCTATTGGTCCTAAAGCACACGGCAGCTTGATGGAAGTAAATTTGTGCAGGGATTTGCTTCCTGCATTCTGATTTCAAACCCAGACGGAGAATCAAGCCTCAGTTTTCAAAGGATTTAGGATCATAAAGTCATAGAATGATTGGGGTTGGAAGGGATCCTAAAAATTATCCTGTTGCAGCTCCCCTGCCACGGTCAGAAATAACTTTCAGTAGACCGGGTTGCTCAAAGCCCC
>VZTE01001074.1:572-32470 GCA_013397775.1 Eulacestoma nigropectus
ACAGCCCCAGCAGCAGGAGGAGGTGCTGGGATCCCCTCTCCTTCCCACAGCCCCAGCAGCAGGAGGCACTTCCAGCTGTGAGTGACACGCTGGGAGGACGGAGTGACAGGTTACAAATGCATCAGCAGGAGGCTGGGCTGATCTTTCGAGGCAAAGGGGCTGTTTCACATCCAGGAGCAAAATTATTTCCATGTCCAAGTGGATCATAAGTGACAGGCACAGCCGGGAGGGGAAGGACCCCCTGCCCTGCCAGCGGGGAGTTATCAGGACCTGTTTAGGTCTGTGCATCCTTCCAAGCATCAGCCTCAGGAGGGGAAGGTGGCAGCAAAAAAAAGAAATCGAGCCACTAAAAAATGCACAGGGATCGGCCACCCATCTGTGCTCCCTCCTCCTGGGTGTTCAGGACTCAATATTTATTTATTTATTGGAATGTTTCTTTGTCATTTCTATGTTAATGAATGATTTAGCCTCCAAATAAGAGCCCGTTCACAGGAGAAGGGATTTGGGTGCTGCCCACAGAGCCTGCAGCCTAAAGCTGTGGTTTAGGATGAGTAGGAGTTTTATGGGAATTGAGGGATTATCAAAGGACAGTGGGGGCAGGAGATCAGATCTCAGTCTAATGCCAGTCTGGGCCCTGTGGAGCAGAGTTGGGTCATTGACAGGAGGCTGAGTGCTTGGCCAGGGGTGCTGAAGGATGGATTTGGGCCCAGGGCTGAGATGTGGTGCTTGGGAATAATAAGGAAGGGAGAGGATGGCGAGGGGGCTGTGAAGAGCGATGCTGATTTTTCTTTTCGTGGCCCAAGGAGGATGAAATGACTGAGCTGGGCTCTTGCAGGGAACTAAACTCAGAGCTCCTGCTCTCCTCCCGGTGCTTTACATCTCATTTTTCTTTGAGGAAGCATCACCTGGTCACACATCAGTCCTGGAGCCTCCTGTCACACAGCTGTGCCGGTGCAGCCCCTGAGCCCAGCCCCTCACAGCTCTGTCCCCGTGTTTGAAAACAAACTTGACCTCAATTCCCGTGTCAGCCCTGCTGCCGAAGGGGATGGACAGGGGATGGATCGGGTTTCAAGTCCAGCTGCCTCAGCTGACACCGGAGCTTTGATTTAAATGGAATGGTTAAACAAGTGCGTCTGAATAAGCTCTGCAGGCCGCTGGGAGGGACAGGGCTGTGGCAGCTCATCCCCCGGCTGGCTCTGCGGGGTTTCAGCTGCATCACTGTGACATTTGTCGGGCCAGCGGCGCCCAGGGCACCGCTGTGACTCCAACATTTCCTTCCCAGCGCTGCCAGGGGCTGCAGCTCCTCCAGGACATTGTCCTGTGGCCCGCAAGGACAAAACTGATGTGTCAGGGCCGATCAGCTCAGGGGCTCTCATGCTGAATAACTCTGTGGAGTGACCTTGGAAGCCACCGTGGGGAGGGCGAGGAGCCCTTCCTGCTTGACAAAGCAATTTTTTTTAGATTGAAAACCTCTTTTTTCCCCCTCTAAGGGGCTCCCTGGCGGTTTGAATGTGCAAGGAAGGATGTGGATGTTCATGATTATCCTGACATTGCCTTCTCCTGTGCTTGTCCTCTGTGAAATCCCCCTCGTGGGGAGTGTTTGTGTGTTTAACTGTTGCCTCGATGGGCTGAGTTCCACGCTGGCTTTTCCATCCCTTCCCTTGGCAAAGAAGGATCTCCACAGAGAGGGCTAAATGGGGAAGGAATAGGCAGGATCTCCATGCAGCTCCTCTTCCAGCTGCGGTTTTCCTCACCGAGGTATCCCTGTCAATGCCTCCTGCTGCAGGAACGGTGGGGAAGGAGAGGGAGTCACAGCTCGGGGCTCTGTTGGTTGGTATTCCTTTGGGAAGCGTGTGGAATAACCCATGGCTGTGAAATTGTAGTTCTGCAAGGGAGGGAGAGTGGAAATGAAAAGAGTGAGAAGCACTTTTAGTGCTCTCCTAAACAGGCAGAGCCTCGGGATCCTGGAGACCTCCTCCCACTACAAAGCAGAATTACTTGGGGGGTTTATTTCTGCCTCCTGCACCTCACTCCACTCCTGCTTTTGTCTTCCCAAGGCCGAGCTGAGGAGCTGGAAAGGTGCAGAAGGAAGTGAGGCAGCAAGCAAAATACGATTTAATATTACCTGTGGTGAATGTTACCTGTGGTGAATATTACCTGTGATACCTGGAGCGTGGGGGAAGGAAAACAGAGGTGTTGTGATTTAGCTGCTCCTGCCTGGCTGCTGTCGGGGTCGTGGCGCTGCCTGATTGTACCTGCACGGATAAACAACGAGCCTGCCTCATCATCATCACTAATGGGGAGATAATTAGCGCAGCGGGAACCTGGGGAGTGTAACTCTCTCTGTTTATGGCCCTGCAGAGGTGCGTCCTCACCCCAAAGCACGCGGGGTTCGTTCCCAGCCCGTGCGTGTGGTTCTGACTTACACCAGCGTGAATTAAGCCTAAATTAAGTCTGGGGGTTTTTTTGCGACTGAACCAGCTTGAGAGCTCTGAGCGTTCATCTCTTTCCTGGGAGTAAATAGCACGGTGACCACAGATTAAGTAGCTGCCTGAAGAACAGCTTTAGCAGTGAGCAGGGAGTAAATGTGTTTTCCCAGTTTCTCTGCTGAATATTAATGTCCCATCCCCGGAGCTGTGGGGTTTAGCACGAGATCCTTCTGCAGGGACCCTGGGTGAGTGCTCTGCAGTAGAGCTGAGAGCACCAGCACGAGGGAAGGGCCTCGTCAGGGGTTTTATTTGCAGAGCTGATGAAAATAAACAGAGGCGTGGAATGGTTTTTGGGAAAACGCTCAGGGTGGTAGCTGCTCCCCAGCAGGTAAAACACTGAAAATGAGAGTTAGAGAGGGGTGAGCAAGGACAGGGCAGCGTTTTGGGGGTGCTGCAAGGACGATTTGCTGCCCATCCTCCCCCAGCTGCAGAACAATTCTGCCCACAGCACAGGGGGCACAGCCTTTGCTGCATTAGGGGATGATGTGGGGTTTGTGCAGTGTGGCTTCAGGTGGGGTTTTTTTGGCGTGATCTGGGGGAGTCATTGCAATCCAACAGCCCGAGGTGCTGGATCACATCCCCGCGGCGCCCCAAGGACCGGGGTCCATCCACACTCCCTGGATCTGCCGTGGATCTCATGGACTCACGTGTGTCCCTCTGAGGATTCCTTTGCCCTACAAAGCCAATATATGGAAATGCAACACAAAACCTAAGCCCTCAGCACTTCTTTAATCCTCTCCAGTAACACAGGAGTCATTCTCCATGCATCCCATAATCAAATTTCCCTGGGTTTATCTGTCACTCGCAGACCTCCATCACCTTTACCTGGGAGCAGGGGGAGATATCCCAGGGACTTGTAACACCAGCCCTGTCCTATTGTTCCCATTTGTTTGCTGAGCATGCGGGTGGAGAGGCATAAATATTAAAATATCCCCATTATAAAGCCAGAACTCCATTGATAAATGATGTATAAAATCAATTTACAACCCGGGAATAAAAAGCACCCATGAAGTGGTTGCTAGCTCCAGGTACTAGAAAATTATTCCTCCATAACTTGCCCTGACTGGAGCTCATTACACACCCTGTCCGTGGAATGATTTTGTTGTTAAAAGCTCTGTCACTCAGAGCTTATTTATTCCCTCTCCTGGCAAAGGAGCCCGGAGTGGCTGCTGCCCGTGGAGCACAGAGGTGCTGTGCTCTGCTGTCCTCGGGCACTGCCAGTGCCTCACGCCTCAGTGCCCAGCAGAGTTTGGGAGCCAGGGCAGGAGGAAGGAAAATCGGGAACCGCTGGCGTCTCCTGAAGTGTCGGCACCTGCGTGTTTAACTTCAGGCGGGTGAAGAGTCCCACTTTTGCCTGATTATGCTGAGTTTAACCCCTTGGTCACGCTTTCCTAAGGTAAAAGTTTCCCTGCCAAGGAAATAAAACCTCTCCAGGTTATCCAGGTTTGTCTGGGTGCTGCTTTTCCATGGGGTTTCCATTTCAGGAAGGAGCAACAGTACCACAGGCTTGAGAAATCTGGAATAAAGGCATCTTCCTCCTCCCCTAATACACAGCTAAGTTGTTAGGTTTGTCTGCTTCCACAAATTTTCTGGGGCAAAAAGAAGAAAAATTGTTTGGTTCTTGACTGAAAGGACATTTGTGTCACCAGCTGTGCATTATCTCAATGCTGATGGTTTTGTACAGGGTTTTTGTGTGTCAGAGCACCTAAAATACCCCAAAAAGTGAGAATTTCCTGTCCTTTGAAGGCAATACCTAATGTCCAGCTGTGTTGAGAGAGGGAGGTGTCCCTGCCCGTGGCAGGGGGTGGAAATGGATGAGCTTTAAGGTCCCAAACCATCCTGGGAGTCCATGGCCGTCCTCTGCTCCCAAAACGAAGGCACTGAGACCTCTCAGGAACCGAGGTGTCGATTTAAATCCATCCCCCTTAGCGGGAGCCTGTCCCTGGGTGGCTGCAGACAGACGTGAGCTCACGGTGCCCTTGCTCAGCCCTGGCCCCAGGCCAGCCCTGCTGTCTGGGAGCTGCATGAGCTGCTGAGGCTTTGGGGAAGGCGAGGGAAGCGAGCCCGAGCCCGGCGCGTGGCCCCACAGCTGAAGGTGAAGCCCCTCGGCAGCCCTCGCCTTCAAACGCTCTGCCAGGGCCTCCCGAGGTCTGCAAGGCTCAAGGGAAGGCAGGAAAAGGCCAAAGCAGGTGGGGGGGGAGCAGCAGTGTGAGGTCAAAGCTGTGTTAGGCCGAGTGGCTGATCTGGTAGGACAAACCAGGGGATAAAAATGAAACTGAATGTGAGTCAGCAGAGCGTCCTCAGGTGGGTCTCACCACGCAGAGCTGCTGGAGCTCTGACAGGTGAGCACATCTGCCCGCTCTGGGAAGCACTGCTGGAGGCACATCCTCATTTTCCTCCCGGGGCTTGGCCTCAGCTGGCATTTTGATCAAGGAAAGTGCTCCTGAGGCGGAATTAACGGGGCGAGCGCGAGGTGGGGGAGAGGCTCGGCAGCAAGGAGCAGCATCCCTGGAGGAGGGTGCTCAAAAGGGCTTCCCCAGGGATGGATTACTTCGGTCCTCAGCTACTCAATACCTTTATTGATGACTGAGCTGATGATCCGCGTCCTCTGCTGGGCTCGGCTGCAGATGAGGCGAGGATTTGCGAGGTCGCAAACGATGCGGTTGTTGTTATGGCACCAGGCAAACCGCCCGCCGGGGCGGCCACCGTCCGCCAGGTCACGGCCAAAAGCATCCCATGCTTCTGGAATTAAGATTCCAGGGTTTGGGAGCTCAGTGTTTTGCCAGAGATTGGCCTTGCTGTCCTGCTGGGCGTTGTTTCAACTGTGCCGTAGCTCTGCTCACCGAATCGATGCTGCCCCCAGAGCTCAGAGTCTCCCTACACGACAAGGGGTTTAAGCACAGCGTGGTTGGAAATCATCCTGCAAAGCTAATCCCAGTCTAAACCAGTGTAAGCAAGGAGAGAATCCAGCTCCCCGAGGCTTCTTAATTCAGAATATTGCAGCCTCTGGAAGAAGCAACACCGTCCACGGCTGTGTTTAGGGATGTTGGTGGGAATAGAGTTAGCAGAAATCAGCCTGGTGGCTCTGCAAGGAATCTTCCAGCAGTGGCAAAACCGGTCTCTCTTACTGCTTGTTTTGTTGGTTTGCAGAATACAAAAAGAAATTCCAAAATCATCGGGTTGAAGGAGGCAATAAAGAGCAGTGAACGAAACCAGTGCAGGCTCCTCCTCGCTGGGCTGTGGCTCCAGGGATGGGCTCTGGGGCACGGGGCAGGAACGGTTCAGACAAGGAAGTGCCGTTTTTTGGGTACATTTTTGGGCCAGCCAAGGGCAGGGCAGAGGGGCCGAGGGCCCAGATGAGCACGGAGCTGCCCAGCCCTGGCGCTGCCCCTCCCCAGGCTGGCACCACCCTGTGCTGGGGACACCTTGAGGGGCTGAGCCTGCCCTGCTCCTCTGCCCTGCCGGGCACAGTCAGAGGGTTAATAATGCAGCAGTGACACAAATTAAACCCCCCTCTTCCCTGGGGGTGCAGCTGGTCCTTATGTCACCGCTGATTTCTTCAAGAGGCACAACTGCCCCTCCTAACTCCGTTTTTTGGGGTTTTTTTCCCTTTTTCTCCTCTGAGGCAGGGGTTGGTGGCGTTCACCTTGTTAAAAAGCCATTAGGCTGTAAAACAATCTCTCTCTTAATAACTGTATTAATTTAAAATGCCAGAGACGGAGTCATAAAACCTCCTGGTGGGTTGTTAGAAGCACAGAGCCCTTTCCCTGCCGTGCCAGCGGGATGAGGCTTCTCCCCAGCCCCTTCCTTCCTCCACTGGCACTGCTGGGGACTGGAACTCGTATTTTACAGCAAGTACCCTGTTTGAAAAGGTCAATGGCTGATGTTATTCATGGCAGGGGGGAAAAAGGGGGAGGGAAGAGAGATCTCCCAGCTTTTTGCTGTGGAAACTTCCCTCAGTTCTGCCCAGGGGCTTTGGCAGCTCCTGGAAGGAAGCAGAGGGAGCGGGGTGTTGGTGCAGTGCTTGGGAAAAGGTGATTTCAAAGTCAGCCCAGCCTCTGCCTTTCAGAAAATCTGAATTTCCAACAGGTTCCCATGAGTTTGGATTTATAGGGATCTCCAGGCTGAGTGGTGGTGTGCTCTGGGCAGTTCCAGAGCTTCTCTCCTATCGTTTAGTGCTTCCTAATGCTCCAGCTCAATTAATCCTGAGCTGGACTGAGTCACACAGGCTGTGTAACCCTCCCTGGGAGTTCCAGACAAAACTGAGGAGAAAGGATTTGCCCAGGGATGTTGGACCATCAGCAGAGATGGAGGAAGAATCACTGCCCAGTGAGGGCTGTTCTGGAAGAGGCAATCAAAAAAATAAATGTGCCCTCGAATTGAAGTTACTTCTCTGCCAGTTCACCTCATTATTATTGCTGGAAAAGCTGTTCAATTTTTTTGTGGCAGAGTTTACAACATCCCTCAGTTTCCTTTGAAAGAGGAGATGGATTTTATCTGTTGGGGTGTCAAAGCAGCTTTGAGCAAACCTGGCTCTGTCCCGGAGCTAAAACTCCTTTGCCAGGTGACTGCGCCCATCCCAGGGCTGGGAGATGCCCCCAGCTCCTGCAAGGTGTCAAAACAGGCTTGGGATAGAAAAAAATCTCGGTGGATGAGGCCAGGAGTGTGGAATTGGGAGTCAGGGGAAGAGTCAGACCTGAAATCAGCCCAGATTTTGGCCAGGAACATCGTGAGTCTCAGTAACCACTCAGACTTCTCCAGGCTGTGCCTGTTATGGGACTCACAGCAAATGCTCTTCGTTTGAGAGTTCAGATTTCCTAACCCTGCTTGGTTTATTTCCAAGCTGGTCCTGAGCCAAACCAGCGAGGGATCCAAAAATCAGTGAAATTTTCTGCAGATATTTAAAAGCAAAAAGGACATAAGTGTCAGGTGCTTTGGCCTTCTGCAGAGCTAGGCAGGGAAATTATTGATAATTCTCATCATCATAATTTTCTCAGAGGAAGAGTACTGGGTTTGTTTTCATTCTTTTTTTGTGGGTGTTTAGGACGGGCAGTTTTGACTGAAGGCACGGAGGGACATAATCCATATTCTTTTCTGGGGAAAAAAAAAAAAATAGAACAAACCATGTCCTCCCTCCAGCCTGGATTGCTTCAGCTTCAGCTTTAAGCCCCCAGTTTTTGTTCTGCTTTTGCCAGATTAGAGAGACCTTTACAGTCTCAGGGTGGGTTAGAAAGACCAACAAAGCCCTTCCTTCTGTCAATAGGCAAATAAAGCCTGGCTTTGCTGTGAAGTTCAGCTTCTCTGAGGCTGGGACTTACTGTTCTGAAGGTGACTCTGCTCTGGACTTCCCTCCCTCCTGGTATTGATAAACTCCAGGGCTCCCTCTGTCCTGGTTTGGGGGTTTAGGGGTGTCATTCTGCAGCCAGGATTTACCCAGGCAAAAGTTTTTGCTGAATTTCTCTCCTTTAGAGGCACCCACGAGAAATGTTGGGGTTCCCGGGGCTTGGGAGCATCCTGTCAGCTGCTCATCCCTGGAAAACGAAGCTCATTGAGGGTTTCAGAGTAGAAAGCGCCATTTTCTGACCTGGTGCATCCTGCAGCCCTGAACTGCTCTCTCAGGCGCCTTTTGCTGACACCTCCCACATTCCACCCCCTGTATTTCATCCCCAGGTGCCAGCTTGCTGCCTGCTGGAAGGGCAGGAGAGAGGGGCGGGGGCTGCCTCATGGAGGGCGTCAGAAAACCCAAATCCTGTCTGTGTTTAGCCCAGGCTGCTTCATCCCCAGGAGCAGCTTGGTGGATGAAGAGGGAGATGGGATGTGAAGGCTCAGATGGCTCCTGCTCAGGAGAATTCCCGTTCCTGCCACCCCCTGCGTCTCCCAGACACTGGGATGACAATCAGCAGTGTCTGGCACACACCCCTGATGTATGATGGAACATCAGAGCAGGCAGGCAGGGAAAATAAAACAAAAACCAGGTAGAAATGGTGCTGAGCAACAAATACGGGGTGTTTTGCAGTCAGCACTGCCATCCTGCAGTTCCAGCCACAGCTGATTGCTCTGGGTGCAGAGAGGAGTGAAAGGCCAGGCTGTGAGGACAGAGGAGTTTCTGTTGATTTGCTACTTGTCCCCTTTTTTTTTTGATGTGAATGCTTTCAATCTGACTGGCAGCCTGCGAGCTTGCTGTCTCCTGCCTGCTCGTGAGCCAGGCGTGCTCTGTGTGCTCACCCCAGCCCTTCTCCCAGCTCAGGGCATTCCTGTCTCGCGAAAAAGAATCAAGAACCGCCCTCCTGAGCTCAATCAGACACAGTATTTACCCATCTGAGAGTTATTTAGACTTCACATGTCCTCTGCAAGACACAGGGATGCTCAGAACGAGGTTGAGTGGCTCAAGGGCTGAGGGAAGACGAGGTAAATAATTCTTGTGTTTGATCCAGAGCTGGCTTTGTCCCCGTTTGTCAGCTGTGATCGATGTCGCCCACTGGTCTCTATTGTTATTCTGCTGTTGCTTGTCACACTCGCACCTTCCTTTGAATCCTGCTCTTGTCTCTTTTCCCTCTTTTTTTCCCCCCTCTCCTGACACCAGGCTTGTGAGTAATTTACCGATGACAGTACCGGAGTAATTCTGTTGTTGTGTCAGAGGGAAATTGAATCTGGGGCTTCAGAGCTGCGTCTGGGAGGAATCGTCACATGGACCCGGGGCTCAGGAAAGCTCCGTGTTCGATGCTCTGGCTTGTCACCCTGCCTGCCACGTTAAGTCATTCTGAAGGGCAGAGAGGAGGAGAAATGAGGGGAAAAACAAAACCCCACAGGAGCTGGGCTGAGAAACGGAAGGGAAAGGAGGAGAGGACAGGAGAGCGAAGACCAAAAGTAGGAGGAATGAAGGAGATGGCAAACACAGTAAATGAAGGTGTTGGCAGAGCATTCAGCTGAGCATCCTAATGTTCCGTGGAGCTCAGTGTGGCTCAGGCGAGGGTTTAGACCATTCCTAAGTGCCCAGCAGTGCAGGGGACAGTGCTGGAGAGTGGGACAGCCCTGAGAGGAGCCACCCTTTGGCCCACGGGGATGCTCCACGTCCCTGCTCCGCCGGACACGGAGACCTGTCAGCTGCTCATCCCTGAAAAATGAAGTGCATTGAGGGTTTCAAAGTAGGCTGGAGTATCACGGCACCGTTTCCTGACCTGGTGCATCCTACTCTGAGCTCTGACCTGCTCGCTTTTGCTGACATCTCCCACATCCCACCATTTAATTCCCAAGTGCCAAGTGCTTGCTGGAAGAGCAGGAGAGAAGGGCAGGAGCCGCCTCTTGGAGGACACCAGAGAAGCCTTGAAAACCCAAATCCTGTCTGTGTTTAGCTCAGGCTGCTTCGTTCCCGGGAGCGTGGGTGGGCTCAGCCACTCCAGGGAGGCTCCTGTCCCTTCCTGCTGAGCAGGAGCTCAGCCCCGGCCGTGGAGCTGACGAGCTGGGGGGAGGCAGAACGTGCCCCCAGTGTCACCTGCAGCTTCTGCTGCTCCCATTTGTCACTGCCTGCGCCGTGTGTCACCCCACAGGGTGACCAAGCCTCCAGCTGGGGTCTGGGATGGGCCATCCCAGCTGGGATTTGCTGTGTCAGAGCAAATGGGAGCTGAAACTCAGGGGCTGAGAGGAAAAAGGACAGAGCAGGTGTAGAACTTTGGTCTTTGCGCTCCGCTCAAACAGGTTAAAGCAGCAAAACTCCCGCACGGTGCTGAATGCTCAGTGCTGAGGGAGCTGGGCTTCCCCTTGGAGCTGCAGACAAAACCTCAGCTTTGTCTTGAGGAATGTCAGAGTTAACAGAGCCCTGCTCCCTCCTTGGCACGCCTGGAGTTTGTTTATTTGCACAGCGTTGCCCCCAGCCCTTGGGGAGGGTCCCACAAACCCTCTGAGCACAAGGGCTGCCAGCTCCGCCCCCCTCCCCCCCCAGCAGCATCCCTCACCCCAGCTCCTGATGCCGCTCCACTATTAATTGGCTTGTGTAATCTCCGAGATTGTTATTTATTAATAGATCGTTCTGAGCGTAGCAAAGTTCATTATTTAAAGCAGGAGGCTGAGAGAGATCCAGGGGAACAGATGGATGCATGGAAGTATCAGAAGAGGGAGTAGTTAAAATTCCAGGCATGTGCTGAGCCTTGACAAAGGATGGAAAACAGAATCAATCATCATTATCGAGGAGAAAAGCCATCAGTCTGTGTTTAAAATCAGCTCTTTGGGTATCAAGCCCACGATGCCAGACTTGTGCAAGAGTTTTGCCTGGTAGCTGCAGACCCTGGGGTTAGGAACAGGGCTGGGGAGCACTGCTGGGTGCAGGGAACGTAAAAATAGATCTTGAAGCATGAAAATGCAAGGAGGGATGGTTTTGATGTCCCCCCGGCCCTGACTGGCTGCAGACGAAGGTTTTTCTTGGTGGCCGTGGTGGTTGAAGTCACCCCAGCAGTGCTGTTAAATGCTTTTAGATGCTAAGGGCTGCTCTGACGTGGGAAAAAAACCCCAAATATTTATCCCAAAAAAGGAATTTCCTCGCTGGAATGAGCTGATTTCCCACCAGGCCGCTCAAGGTGGGTTGTCAGCGGAAGGTGCCAACAGAAATCAGGGTAAATTTGGGAGCTACCGAGGGATTTTTGAGTCAGCCAAGCCTTAAAGATGGCTGAAAGCAGTCACAGAGAGGCAAAGTCACCGTCACACCGAGCTGATGGCAAAGATGAGGCTCGGATTTAGGGATTTTAACCCCCAGGCCAGTCTCTAACCCCAGTTCCCAGCGCGTTTTTCTCTGCCGAGCTGGGCTGTTCTGGTACTTGCCAACACAAAAGCTTTCTTCCCACAACAAATAAAATAATATCAAACATCATCTCCCCGTTGGCCCCCTGCATGTGAAAGCAAAGGTCAGCTCCGTGGTGAACTCTTGCTGAAAGGCCTCTAATTGCATCCAATTTTCCAGGCACGAATTTATCTCCCATTAGCAGGCCCTGGAATGCTCAGCTCTAATGGCCAAGCTGCTGCTCTGAGCTGCCTCTCAGTAATTGGTTAATAGTGGGGCTGCTTGGTAAAAGGTAAACAGGTCCCTTTTTTCTTCTAAATTTAACGTTTTTATCCTGGCTTTTCCCCCGAACGAGGTTATTTCTGGCTGGGCCCCGGGTGTGCTTTTATGCTGAGCCCACCAGGTGCTCCTGGGCTGTTGCAGCATCTCCTTTCTGCCCTCCTCAGCTCCAAAGGGAACATTTGGGATCCTTGCTGAACACGGGAGGCTTTGCTGGAGGTTGTTTCACCCTCCCACAGAGGAGCAGAACACGTTTAATTTGTGGGGTTGTCTAAAGATCTTTTTTCTCAGAACCCACCTTCAGCTTTCTCCTAAAGTTTGAGATTTCCTGGCTTGGCACCTGTGAGGCTGTGCCATTTCTCCCTCCCCCAGCCAGCACTCCTCCCTTGGAGCCTTTAGAGCCTTTCAAACACTCCTTTTAGAGGGTTTAGGTCATTCAGAGCCTCCCAGAGTTGCTTTTCCTCGCACTGGGAGGGCACCTGGAGATGATCTGATGACGTCTGATTTCACTTCTCCTTTTTCTCTCTCTCTCTCTCTCTCTCACAGAGAGATTCTTCTTAACCCAAACATCCCCTTCATCCCTGGCTTCTTTTTTTTTTTTTTTTTTTTTTTTTTTTTTTTTTTTTTTTTTTTTTTTTTTTTTTTTTTTTTTACACCTGGAACATCAGGGAGGGAGAAAATGAACAAAGCTTTGTGTCCTTCACACGTGCACGCCTCACAGGAAAGGGGCAGGGGAGAGGCTTTGGGAGGATTTCTGATTTCTGCACAGATCCTTCCAGAGCTGCTGGAAGAATTCAGGTGATGGATTCGGGGCTGTCAGATCCATCAGTGCCTTCATGAGACATTTTGCAGGGCCCAGCAGAAGAAAATGATGGCTGGGGCAGGTGGGAGATGAGTTCTGAAATGATTTGTTGTTGTTTTCTGTCTTAGTCCTTGCTTGGGGCAAAGCTGCCTCTGGTTTTCTTGAGGTTGGGCTGGGGTTGTTCTTGCTTGGGATGGAGCAACGGAGAAATAACTTTGGGGTTTGTAGAGGATATTTAGGTCACTCCATTCTGCACTGGTTTTATAATGGAACAGAGCAGCGGTGGCTGCCCCATCCCTGGAAGTGTCCAAGGCCAGGCTGGAGCACCCTGGGATAGTGGGAGGTGCCCATGGCAAGGGGTGGGATGGGATGTTCTCTACATCCCTTCCAGCCCAAGCCACCCTGTGATCCTAAAAAACCCTTCCTCTTGCCATATTCTAGAGGAGAAGCTGGCAGTGGAGTTGTGGGAGCTGCCACAAATGCTTTAGTGAAGAGAATTTCAGTCGTTCTGGTGAACGTGTGAAAAGCTCCCAAGTGATGACCACCAATCTGTCCTCTGTGTTAAGTCTCATCCCACCCTCTGAGAGTTAAGAAATTACTTTACAATCACAAAATCCTGACTCTTTAGCTCAAAATCTGCACCAGCTCAGCCACACTTTTAGATTTTACTGCTGCCTGCACCCCCAGCCTCCCTCTGCCCACTCAGCCCTCCCCAGCCAGGCCAGCCCAGGCCAGAAATAGTCCTTGCTGGCAGGGATAATACAGGAGAAAACAGATTAAGGAGGTGTAGACAGGGATTTGGATTTGTCTCACCAGCTGTCTCCTCATTCCTCGCGTTCCCCACTCGGACATACCTTGGCAAAGGACTGGAGTCAGGGACGGGAACCGAGAGAGGTGAAATTGCAGTGAAATATCCCTAAAAACCTGATGTTGAGGCTGTGGCCAAGCTGGAGCGAAAGCTCAGAGCTCTACTTTGGGAGGAGGGAGTTTTTTAGAGTTGAATTCAGTGGGATGAGGTGTGGGGTGAGCGGAGCACGAGCCGGGGGTGAATTCTCCCCCTCTCCCTCCCCATCAGTTTGTGTGGGATTGGGAGCACAACTTCCCTGAGGCTGCTCCTGCCCTTTCCAGGAGCAGTGAGACAGGAACACCTGGAAATGCTGCCAGTGCCCCACCCGGGCAGTGGCTCAGCCCCAGTCCTTGGCTGTCACCAGCAAGTGGCCCTCGGCCCGGGGGACAGGACAGGATGGGACAGTGGCTCCTCTTTAGCCGCCTGTCCAGGGGGACCTGAGCAGGGCTGGGGGTGATGGATGGCAAGTTTAGCAAACCAGGTCTGGAGGAGCAAGAGGAGAACATCCAGCCCATGGATCACGCAAGAGTTCCTCTGGTCTGGGCAGCACTAAATCAAAAATGATGAACGGCAGCTCGCTCACCCTTGGCCCCTCCGGTCTGCCCCAGTGGAGCAGCTTCCAGTGACTGAGAGGGATTGTGCTGCTTTCCAGCCTATTTCCTTTGCTTTCCGAATAATTTTGGCACTGAAACATGAGGCTGTGTTTTTAATATCCTCTCCTTCCTGCAGCGCTGCCTCCCTCTTTCCCCAGGTGATTTCCAGCTGGCAGGCACAGTGCTCAGCTCACCTTCCCCCGCTCTCAGGGTGCACCTGACCAGGATACACCTGAGCAGTCGGCTGCAGACTGCGTTCCTCTGGACCTTGCACCGGTTTGTTTCTTAATTTTGGGAAGATTTGCCCTCCCAGAGGTTGTGTTGCAGCACCGGGAACAGTCGGGGGCTCTGAATTCCTCTCCGGGTGTGAGCCGGCTGCTGTTGGTGCTGATCAGACCTGGGATTTTCCATGGAAGGGGAATGCAGGAGCAGGTTTGGAGAGGGTGCAGAGGTGGCAGCAGCTTTGCAGAACTGCCCCTAAACTCGACAAACAGCACCTGGATTTCCTCAGGAATTAATGATTTTGACTAGGAGCAGGAATTCACAGGCACAGAGAGTTCCATCGTCCCCTCCTGCCTTTGCAAGGTCACTTCCACCACGAGAAGCAAAGCCTCATTTTATTGCATGCTGTATTTATAATAAATGTTCTCAGCGGCAGCTGGAGTGACACTGATCTCAGCAGAGACGTTTCCCTGGATCTGAGCTCGCTGGCTGCTCCAGTGGGAATATTTCCATCCCCGCTGTCACAGCTCGCTTGGCCCAGCTGCAGGTGACGAGTGGCTGCTTCAGTTCTTGACGTAAACGAGCTGGAAGTTTCGCCCAGTCAGACTTGTGCCCCTGTGGCAGGCAGGGAGCGATAAAGTCAGAACATCAGCTGGCCAAAAAAACCTGGGAAGTTATCCTTGGAAACGGCCTGGATGAATTTGAGCTGATGGAGAAAGGCCATCGGTTCTGCCAGGGCTGAAGTGGCCAGGAGCAAAGCTGAGGGGGTTTAAAGAACTGCTTGGCAAATATCAAATTATGAATCATGGAAAGCCAGCTCAGGCTTGTGCAAAAAAATGAAAAAAAAAAAAAACCAAACAAAAAAAAGCCTTGAGAACCATCTGGGAATTTCCTGTTTCATGTCTGCAATGACATCACGGTGGCCCTGAAAGCAGCAGCAAAATCCTCCCAGGCTGCTGGCAGGACGGGATTGAGCAGGATCTGAGGGACACACGTGCTCCAAAAAAACCCCCTCATTGCAGGATGGGGACAATGAGAAGGGAAAAACCTAATTCAGAGTCATGACAGCAGCACGCCCCTGGGGAGAATGCCGAGCACACAGCCCAGAATAAGCTCCAGTGGGTGAGAGAGACAATAATAGAGAGAATTGTGTCTTGATCTGGCTCTGAATGAGAGCTCCTAGAATGAAAGAGGAGAGGCAGAGGATGCTGCGTTATCTATCAACCCAATTGATTGTTGTCCCCAGAGCCTGGCTCAGTAATAAATGAGAATGCCACTCATCTGCTTTTCTGGTCTATTTAGAATATTTTTAGAAGCCTTTCTGAAAGATATTCTGATTAATCTGTTGAATTTTCCTTTGCTCAGTGAGACTTATAGCAACATCGGATTTAATTACCCCGTGACTGGGAGGGATGTAATGAAGGCAGATACAAATCCTTGTGACAGCTCAGAGTGGCAGGGAGAGCATTTCTCCAGCGAGGAGCTGAGATGACAAGTGCTCAGTTCGAGCCTGAGCCTCTGGGAAACAAAAAATGGGATTTTGAGCTGCCAGCAGGGGCCAGGGCAGAGGAGCTGAGGTGGTGGGAGAGCCCTGGATCCTCACACGGAGCCAGTGGCACCCAGATTCCCAAACCCACCCAGACTTTAAAGATCCAGTTCCAACCTCTGCCATGGGGCTTAGGTCTTCACGGTCTCGTTAAGATTGGAAAAGACCTGCGAGGTAATCAAGTCCTGATGACCTTGAAGCAGTTTAGGAATGGGGTTTTTAAAGTGATAAAACGAACCCCATGGAGACCAGCAAGGTTTTATGGGTTATAGGGATGCTGGATTTTGGTGCTGGTGTGGACTGGGACAGATCCTGAGCAGATCCAACCTCCCCTGCCACATTTGCGACACCTCCAGGGATGTCCCCACAGGCGCTGGTCCCTCCAGCAGGGCTCTGAAGAGCCTCCCAGCCAGAAGAAGAGAAATATTCCTTCAAGCTGCACCTGCTTGCCTGAATAATTTCCCAGGAAAGGCGGCCACTTCACAGGAATTCGTTCCCCAGCCTGTGTTAGCACAAACAAGGCTGGGGGGAGCAAGCACAGATTTCCCTGCTCCTCGCTGTTTATCAGCCGGGCTGTCCACTCAGGGTTTCCAGCACAGCTCCTCTCTCACTTTCCCACTTCCCAGCTCTGCAGCAGGATTTTGGCAGGTTGGGGACATTTACAGCTGGTTTTGGCTGGGGTTTATGCCACAGTCTGAGGAGGGAAAAAAAAACCAAAAGAGCTTTTTCATGTGGGGGGAAGGAAAAGGGAAGAGGGCACAGAGCTGCTGCTCAGCATTTCTCCCCGAGCCCCAAAATGTGTCAGTGTTTTCCTTCCAAAGCCTGGTTTTACATCCAAAGCCTGGTTTTACATCCAAAGCTTGGACCCTTCAGTGCCATGAGGAAGCTGGACGAGCCTGGATGGAGATTTCTAGGAAATGCATTTTGTGTCAGGGATGCTGGAGATGAGAATCTCCTTGTCTGTGACCTCCAGATTTATTCCTTGTAGCTGGTTGCTGTGGAATGTCAGAATGTTTGGGGTTGGGAGGGACTTTAAAGATCCAGTTCCAACCTCTGCCATGGGCAGGAACACCTTCCACTATTCCAGGGTGCTCCAACCTGGCCTCGGACACTTCCAGGGATCCAGGGGCAGCCACAACTGCTCTGGGCACCCCGTTCCAGGGCCTCACCCCCTCATTTTCTTCCCAAAATCCAATCTAAACCTGCTTTCTGTCAGTTTAAGCCATTCCCCTTGTCCAGTTCCTCATCCACGTTCCCTCTCCACCTTCCTCGTGGTGGAGATCCTGGGAGGTGCTCTGAGTTCCCCACACAAATTCCCCTTTCCAGCCCGAACAGCCCCAACTTTCCCAGCCTGAAGAAACCTTTGACACTTCCCACATCCCTTTTTTTTCTCTTTCCCCATGGCTTCTTGCTATTTGGGGGGGGGATCTATCTCCAGAGCAAGAATTTGGCAAATTTCTGCTAACGAGAGGAACGGGAAGTTCATCCACACGTTTTGAGGTTCTCTCGCCACGAAGTGTGAATAATGGATAGGGAGAGAGGCATTTTCCCCTTCGTGCTCGAATTTCTCTCACGTCAATTAGCTTCCATCAGGCTTTCCTGCAGGAGAATGGAGCTTTGAAACGCTCTGGCTCAAAATTAACCGGAGCTGTGGGGGAAGAAAGGGCGGGGAGTTAAAAGGAAAACTGCTGGTGCCTTCTCCTGTGTAGTTTGTGGTGTAATTAATTTCTCGTTTCTTTAGAAACCCTTGATTTTTTTTTTTTCCATTTTGGTTGAAGTTGATCCCCCATAACGAGCTGGAAAGCCATTGGCTTGTAAATCTCATGGAATGAATGTGGGAGAGGAAAATGATGATTATTGTCCTCTGAGCTGTGTTGCCACCTCTGTCGGCAGCAGGCCTGGCCTTGGCTGAGTGTTGTTTTTGGGATATTCGTGGATTTCTTTTGCTGAAGGTTTATTGGCAGGGCTCACTTGGGGGTGTCCCATCACAGAAGGGAATGTGGATAATAATAATAATAATAACAATAATAATAATAATAATAATAATGATAATCCTTGCAGAGGAAAAAAAGGCTGCCCATCCTCCCTTGGGAAAGGTGTTGTCAAGAAGCACTTGAGTACCCCCATTCTTAATTAAAACCTGGAGAAGCTGATGAAAATGAGCCTTTCCATAGCTCCTTCTTGCTTATAGGATGCAATTATTTTTTTATTTGGTTATTTTGAGTCATTTTACTGCATGGGAGGAACTTATCCCAGTCCTGTCCAGTTAAAGCTCTCCCTGGCATGCTTGGAGTGGGAGAATTGTCTGTCCCTGTCACTGACCTGGGGACGTCTGCACCTCCTGAAGCAGAAAGAAAGCTCCAGAAAAGCATTTAATCACTTTTATCATTTATTTTATCAATGGTTTTACTGCACAAAGAAGCTGCCCCTTCCCACTGCAGGTCCAGGGAAGGGGGGTAAAAAAGCAGGAAGGAGGCAGAGCATTTTTCAGAGCTGTTTTCAGCTGGCTTAATCCTGGTCCTGCCCTGAGACCGAGCCTGACCTTCAGCCAATCCCTTCTGCTCGCTCTACACGAGGTTTGAGGGTGTTGATCACTCCAGGTGCCAGCACGGGAAATGTTATGTGGGAGAGAGGAGCGTTAATATCAAATATTTCAATCACCTGCAGCCAGGGATGCTTTGCTGCAAACCTTTACAGAAGCAGAGCATCCCTTTTTCCAGGGCTCTTTGGGAAGGAAAACTGTTCCCAGCACTCTCAACTCAGCTTATCCGGGGTGACAAGCAGCCAAACGCTGCTTGGAAGAGGGAATACAAATAAATTAGTGCTGGGATGCCTGGAATCGGGTGCAGACCTAAAACTGGACACATGAACCCCCACAAAACAACATTTGTCTGTCACGAAGCCAAAGCTCCTCAGTGACTTTTTGCTGAACAAGCCTGAGACCGTTTTGTCCCAATCCAGCAGGAGAAATGTCTCAAAATGAGCTTGGATTGCCTTTTTTTTTTTTTTGGCTTCTTTTTTTGCCCCAAACCAGCTCTAAATCCAAAATAAGCCGTTGGTTGGGCAGGAGCAAAGGATGAAGCGTGCTGCCTGCAGAACTGCACGATAAAATACAGCGTTTTATTCCCTTGGAGTTATTCCTTGCGGGGAATGCAGAAGATTGGATGTTTTACTGGCATTTTTCAGGCTCGCCAGCAGACGCAGGGATCCCTTTCCAGACTTGCTGAGCCACTGTCGGGCAGCTTGGCTGTGAAAATGAGCACCTTCAGCGCTGCTGAGGGAGCCCTCGGGATGGGAGGGATTGGTTTTCCAGGATGCTGAGTGGCATTTGGGCTCTGCTGGGATGAGCACGGGAACCTGGATTCCCCCAGCGCTCCACAGCTTTCCCCGTTTCCCTCCGTAAATTTCCCCCCCTGCGCTCGAAAATCCTGGGATGAAATGGGGGAAGCGCAAATCAGGGCGCGGGGGGAAGGAGATGGAGCAATACAATTGATGTTCTCATCTCCCAGGCAAAATGATTTAATGCTTTGTTTTTTAAAGAGCACCGAGATTTATAAACTTGCGAGGCCAGGCTGTGTTCTGGTGTAAATTGACGCTGCTTTTTGGGTTTGCCTCAGCTGCGGTTCGGGGTTTTTGGAGCTCATTAATAGGCTCCTGTTGACTGTCGTCATTTGCATTAAGCAGGAGTTTCCAGCTCCCAGTCTCCACATCTTGAAAGCCATTCCTCACCTGGGGCTGTGTTGATAAAACTGATTAGCAGGAGGAAGGCAGGCAGGGAGAAATGTGTTCCTGGTGAAAAGGGCAGTACATCAAGCTGAAATTCCGGAGAAATGCTGAGTTCACAGAACATATCAGGAGTTATTAACCTTTGCAAGAGAACCGTGCTGCACAGGGGGAGGAAATTTGTCTGAGCTGAACTTCAGCGTCTCTCTGAAGCTGTTTGAAAGTGCAGCAGCAGCACTGAGAGTCTGATTTTCGCCCCACAGTTCCATCCAAGGATGTCAGAGCACCTTTGCCTTAACGAATTTATCCGTGCAACCACCCTTGGCTCTGGGTAAATCCTTACCAGGGGCTGCAGGTGAATTTCTCTGTAGGAGATATTTCCACCGTGGAAATGCTGCTGCATCAGGGTTTGTTTCCTATGGAGTGTAGGGAACTGGAGGCACTGGAACATCTCCTCTCTGCCTTATCTCGAATCCTGCATTTCCTGTCACAGCCCCGGATCTCGACCTGATAACGCGGTCGGGGCAGGGTGTGACAGCCCCCAGCAGGGAAATCAGCAGCCCTGGGGACCTCAGGCTTGGTGCAGACATCGGCTCTGCCGTGGAAATCCCACTGTAAAACCAGGACTCAGGCTGCTCTTTGGAGCCAGGGGAAGTTTGGATCCTTTTCAAGCGGAATTGTTTGACTGGCGTGGTTTTGCTTCTCCAGAAATAACGTTGCTTCCCTACTTACATCTTCCCCCGAAGCTGCATTATTTAGTTCAATTAAAAAACCAAAAAATAATAATAAAAAAAAAAAAGAAAAAATAAAAAAAGAAAGAAAAGCCTTTAGGAAGGAACACGCTCCCCAAATCCCCTGAAAATGAAATAACAGCTTAGCAGAGCAGGTTTGATTGATGCTTTGTTTGACATGCAGGGTGTAGGCAGCTACCTCGCTGTGGCATGTCTGGCTAAATCATCTGCTGTCACTTCTCAGAATATTCAGTTACCAAAGGTTACATGCTCGGTAAACCAGAGCTTAATTACTCTGCATCACCATCTAGAGAGTGCAGGCAGAACGAAGGCTGGGAGAACAGCATCGTTTTGATGGGGATCCTTTCTGCTTTGGTGCTGCTCGCTCTCCAGAGCAGCCCCTCTCTACAATTCGTGCTCTATTGCCGCATCTGCTTCGTCGTGTGGAGCAGAACTTCCCGTTTTTGCTCCCCTCCCGTACAGCAAGACGCATTTTTTGTGTGAATTGGGACAAATAATGGAAAATTCTTAGTGACAACCACCCCAGAAATGAGAGATTCTGGCCTGGCCTTCTCCCAGAGGGAGCTGTGATCTCCATCCGGGGAGGATTTGAATATTGCCCGTGACAGCGCAGGGGCTGCGCACAGTAATGCGCGTTGTCGTGCGTCTTCCCGTGTCCCCACAAGAATTAAGGATGCGGTGACGGATGCTGAGCTTTGTTCCCTCGCTCCGGGAGAACTCCTCTGCGCTTGGCAGGAGCAGATCAGGAGATTGCTTTTAGCTCCTGAGATAGAAAGTCCTGTGGGCCAAGATTTCTCTGCAGCCCACTCCTGCCACTGCTCGGAGCCGCTGCGATCGCCCTGTGAATAATGGAACGTTTTCATGTTTTAATCAGATGCAATTTTCCAAATGGTTTTTATGATTTAGCAAGTCCATTAAAAATGACATTTGTTCTGCTCTGACACTCCTAAGGAGCTCCACAGAGCATAAACACTGGAAATTACTTGTAAGGGGGAAGAAGATATTAAAATTCCCCAGCCCTCGTGTGCCTGTCTGAGAAATCCTGGTGCCTCGTGCCGTGCCAGCTTGGAGCGGAGCCACTCGATGTGCTCGGGGTTTTGCTGTGATCAGGGGCAGCTCCAGGCTGCTGCAGACACAAAGCATTGGTATTTCTCATGCTGTGCCTCTCAGGTGCTCTATATGACCCTAGTTTAAGGCTGGAGATGAGGCTGAGCTGAGCTGGATGGGGCACTGGAGCGTTCAGAGCAGGAGGGGCGGCGAGCGCGAAGCGTTTTACCCCAGGCACGTCGGAGAAGCAGCACAAGGATCAACTGCTCCTGCCCATCAGCTCTGGATTTATTAACTGAACTCATTCCGCTCCTCTGTTCAACTCGAGATTTGCTGGTGCCTTCTCCTGTGTAGTTTGTGGTGTAATTAATTTCTTGCTTCTTTAGAAACCTTTGATTTTTTTTTTTCCCCGTTTTGGTCGAAGTTGATCTCCAATAATCAGGGCTCAAAGCAAATCCCCTTCTTCTGCCAAGTTCAGGGTGGTTTCAGAGTGAAGGTGGAGAATGCTCCTGCTTCTTCTCCAGCTTTTTCCCCCATCTCCCCCCATTTGCCAAAGAAATTCCTGGACTTCTGCTCCACCCCGTCCCTCCAGGGATGCTCTGGAGGGTGGCCACCTGCCCCAGCAGATCTGAGCATCACCAGGAGGCTAAAAATGCCTCTCCAGGAGCCCTGTCTCTCTGAGAGGAGCATTTCAGCTGGAGCACACGGCTGGACAGCTCTCAGGAAGCGTTTCCCCAGCCTTGCTTCCATGTCCTGTTCAGGCAGTGAAGTCCCTCGTGGCGGGGAACAGCTTTCTGGAACCACACCAAATTGTCTGCCTTGGTTTATTTGTTTCCCCAGCCACCACTTTGGCACTGGTTTATTTCGTGGGCATCTTTTAAAATGGTTTTTTCGCACCTAAATTATGGATTATTCCAGGCCGTGCCTCTCTGGGCATGGAATGCTGCTCGGGAGTCACAGCTGTCACCGTGGGCTCTGCCAGGAAGGGGACAAGAGTGGGTTTTAGGTAGTTACGCTTCCAATGATTCCTCTGAAGCCCATTCCAAGCTGGATTTGAGCCTGAATGGACTTTCCTTTTTTTTAAGATTTCTTTTCCTCTGCAGCCACCAGCCACACACTGGGCCCTTGATGCTCTTTCAGATGATTTTTCCAAGTTGAAGCTTTTACTTTGCTGAAGTGAAAAACCTCAAATCAGGAACCGTCCAAAGTGAGCAGGAGATACCCCAGGGGAAACCTGTGCTGGGGAGATTGGTCACCGCTCCGAAAATTACTGCTCTAGCCCTGATTAGCCATTAATTAGCCAGAGCAAGCTGCTCTTTCCAGCCTGCAGAATATGTTCCCTGCTGGTCCAGCTCGGAGTGTTATTCCCTTTCTGTTCAGTCCTGAATCAGGCATTGATTTAACGCCCCACAGTCGGCCAGGCAGGAACTTGGTTTTTTGCAGAAGTGCTGTGTTCAGTCCAAACTGGAAGTCCAGCATTTCATCCCCTTTTTGTCTCCCTGTCTTCCCCTCTCCCTTGTGCAGGGATTAAGGTTTTTTGTCGTAACAAGTGTCCAATCTTCCTGGGTGTGGGAATAGCTGGAAGTCAGATTTTCCCTGTTAGATTTTGTCTGTAAGACCGGCGAGTTCTGCCTTTCTCCTCTGCAAGGTGTTTAGGGGAGAATCACTGAACCTTTAATGTCTTTCTTCTCCCTCCACCCCAGTAAGGCAGGCGGGTTCTGTTATCCCGGTTTTCCTGACGGGAGCTGGAGTGCCAGGCGGGGTTTGGGCAGTTTGAGCTGTCTGAGCACACTGCCTGCAGCCTGAGGAACCCAAAGCTCTGAGATCTCCTCTGGCTGTAGACTCTGAGCCTTGAAAACGGAATCCAGGGATGGTTTGGATTGGAAGGGACCTTAAATCCCATCCTGTTCCGTGCCCTGCCATGGGCAGGGACACCTTCCACTACCCCAGGTTGCTCCAAGCCCCGTCCAGCCTGGCCTTGGACACTGCCAGGGATTTTTAGAGACATTTAAAGTGCCTTATTCCTGCTGAGAAGCGTAAATCCTTTCAAAGGGGTGGCTCAAAGCTCCTGGCTGAAATATCTCGGTGGCTTTTGGGAGCTGAGCCTGGAAGTCAGGATTAGCAGGCTAAACCCAACCCTCCCTCTCTCTTTTCCTACTGGAGATCTCCCTGAACCAAATAATCAGCACCTCTAGTCCCAATTTCCAAGCCTGGTGGTGACTTAGAATTAGTTAGAAAGGGCATTTCTTTCTCCTTTTCAGAGAATCTGAGAGCAAAACCAGCCCAGCCAGGCAGCAGCATCCCCACCACAAAGATTTCCCCGCTCCTGCTCAGGTTTAAATCGTTGCCACAGCGAAGCCACAGAAGCGAGGAGATTGAACAGCAAAAGCTGTGCGAGATGTGCTGGTTTGTAGTGTGCTACCAGCCCCCAGATTTACCCTGTCGGGAAGGAACCCCAAGGAAAAGGGGGTGGGATTCCAGCCAGGGGAGCGTCTCCCATCCCGCTGCTCCGGCTTTCACCTCTAATTCCAGCAAACAAAGTAAACGTGGAAAACACGGAGTTTGTGCAAACTGCTCCTGGAGGAAACAGGGGCTCGTTTGGAGCCTCTCCTCCACCTGTGCTTCAGGCTGTGATTGCACAACAAAGGGAAAGGGTTTTATGGAGATCAGGGCTGAAAAGGAACCGCTGTTTGCCAACAAAGTAAACGTGTGGTTATCTTCTCATCTGGGATCAGTTTTGATTGGGATTAATCTGCCACTCGAGTGCTCAAATCCCTTGGGTTGCCTGAGCAGTGACACGCTGAGCTCAAACACGAGATTTATCTGCTGTGGAGCTTTGGAGCTGCTGCTGTCCTGGGTCTGCAGATTCATCGTGGGTTTTGGGGATCCTGGAGGGATCCTCAGGAATTTCTGTGATTCTGGTGGTGCCCAGCACGACCAGTGACCCCAGCTGGGTCAGGAAACACATGTCAGAGCAAAAAGTTATTTATCCTCGGCACTAATCTGAATTTTCTCTCTGTTTTCGCTGTCGCTGAGGGAGCTTTCACTGGAGGGTTTATGGGGTTAGGAAACCCAAGCCCTGCAGGGACGTGGGGGGTGTGGAGAGACATTCCCAGGGGATTGAGGCGATCTTTGCTCCTGGAACGACTGGAAAGGGGAGAGAAAGTGCAGGAGGTACAGAGGGACCCTGGAGTTCGCAGTGCCATGAATGAAACGTTATAAAAAACGTCTGGCAGCTGAGGGAATCTGTTATCAGGGAGCTGTCAGTCAGGGAAGGGAAGCAGGGGGGGAGAGGGGAGAAGAAACAATTTAAAAGAAGAAAGGCAGAGCACACCTCGTTTTATGAAACCCTTATTTTAAGTAATATTTGCTGAATTACTTGGGGTTTTTTTCCCCTCTCAAGCTCGAAGGCAAAATATTGATTCTTCTCCTTGCCTCTGATTCTCAGACCTGGAGAATTTTTAGGTAAGGGAAGGAAGAGAGATGCACCCAAAAGGGCTGGGCTCCTAAAACCACGGCATTCCTTATTCCCTGCAGCCACACATCCCTGCCCTGAGCTAATGGACCTGTGGAGCTCAGAGCCTGCAAGGGAAGATAAATATTCAGCTCTTATCTTTAATACAGAGGTCTGTGAGCAGAGCTGACATTTCCTGCGTGTTCTCGGCACGTTCAGCTCTGCCCTGGGTGAATGTAAACAGCAAAAGAGCCTGGACCTGGCAGAGAGTTGACCCCACCACCTTCCTTTATTTTTTTTTTTCCCCAGGGTTTATTCCAACCACTGGAAGTGCTTGGTTTGAATGTCAGCAGCGCAATATCTTCGATATCAATCATCACGGGTGCCTGGGAAATCGAAAGGGAGATGGAGGCAGAGTCAAATGGGAAATTAAACTGAGCTCACGTTCTGGGCTCGTCTGGGGTGGTTGGGTCTCAGCTCCAGCGCTGCCCTGCACGTGATCCTCGTGCAATTCTCACCCTGCTTCCCGTGGCTGGGGAATTTTGGGATGGCTCGGTGTGTTTGGTTGGATTTTTCTTTAGGCTGCACTGAAGAGATGCCAGGGAATTTCCTCGTCACTTGCAGCGGTGACTTAATTCACCACTCAGTTCGCTTGGTTAATTCTGGATGCGTTTGAGGTGTCTCAGGATTTTGACCTGTTAAAAATCGAAAGTTCTGCACAAATTAAGTTGTTAAAAAGTCCGCTTTGGCCGGTACTGCTCTCCAGAAGCCTCCTCTGTCCAGGAATCTCCTCCTGGATCCATCAAGGAAGGATTAACTCTGCTCTACCTGCCCCAGTCTGAGCAGGGATCACTTACAGACCAGTCTGGCTCTTGGCACAGCTCATCCCTTTCCCCAAACCAGCCCAAAATCTCTATTTTAACCCCAAATCAGTCCTTAGGCTGTGAGGGGAGGGAGGCAGAGGAGGAATCAGAACAGCTCCAGGTGGCACAGCAAGGGAGGGAATGTTTTTGTCTCTGTTTTTCTGGTTTTTCTTTAAAAAATTGCATTATTTTCAGGACCTCTGGGCAGGCACTGAGTGTTGGTGGCTTTGTCCTTGCCTTCCAGACCTTGTAGGATTTAGGCCCTGCTCTCTCATCTACCTCCAGCCTGCACAGCTTTATTCTGAGTGACACTTTTCCATGCTTTTTCTTAGAATTTTCCAGTGCTTTTCATAGGAAAAGCCTCCGGTGGCCTCTTCCACCTTTCTTCTTTCTGATTTTTCTTCTGATAAATTCCTGGAAAATGCAATAAAGCAGAAAGTCTTGAGGGGGTAGAAGGTGGACTGAGGTGACTTCTATTTCCTGCTTTTATTCCGAAATCTGGGAGGAATGAAGGAAATTTTGAAACAAAACGCCGTGATTGCTTTTTCAAAGCTCTGTAAAGCTCCAGCTCCACGTAGGAGCTGGTGAGGAGGTTGGAAATTTCTTTTATTTAATCCAATCCAATCCCATTCATTCTTGGGTCCTGATTTTCTAGCCCGGCATGAAAAGTCTTTGATGACTCTGGCACAGGTGTGTCGTTATCTAATTGCTTTTCCAGAAATCTTTCACCTGATAATTCGGATATTGTTACCCCTGCTGAAGCCTGATAACTCTGCTGTGCCAAAATCTGGCTCTATTTATTGTTAATTGTGGTTTGGGAACGGCTTGAGGCTCCCCCAGGTCCACCATGAGGGACCTTCAGAAAATCTGGGCGAGAGAAGTGAAGCGAAGGAGTTGTGCTGAGGGGGAAGAACATCGGGGGCCCACGGAGGTCACTCCAAAACTGCAGCAGAGTGTGAGACAGGACCCCGATTCCTGCAGAAATCCTAAAAATCCCAGCTGGTGTTTCATTCCAGGCACCAGAGAGTGCATTTGGGTTGGATTTCTGTAGGTCTCGTGGCACGTGGAGCTTTCCTGGGTCTCCCTCAGCTTTGTGAGGAGAGGATTTCCGTGTCATCCATGGCGACTCTCCGACAGATACACCCTGACTTCTGCAACTTCTTAGAAGGGTCGTTAGAGAATTTGATAATTAAACAGAGAAGGATCCTGAGCTGATTGCTCAGGGTGCTCCTGAGGGGGGACAGAGCAGGCAGGACCTGGGTTTGCAGCTCAGCTCTGGGGATGCTGAGAAGGTGCCCGCTGGGGACGGAGGGGATTCACTCCTCCCGTGCCGTGCTCAGTTTTGGGCCCCTCACTTCCACAAGGACATGGAGGGGCTGGAGCACGTCCAAGAAAAGGAATGGAGCTGGTGAATGGTCTGGAAAACATCTGGGAACTGGGGAGGTTTAATCTTCAGTAGAGGAGGCTCAGGGGAGACTTTCTACAGCTCCCCGAGAGCAGCTTGGAGGGAGTTGGTCTCTCCTGCCACGACCCAAATGAGGGGACGAGAGGAAACGACCTTGAATTGACCCAGGGCAGGCTCAGATTAAAGAGCAGAAAAATATTTTTCGTTGAAAGAGTGGCCAGCACTGGGATGAGTTGCCCAGGGAGGTGCTGGAGTCACTGGGGGATGTGGTTTAGGGGTGATGATGACGGGGCTGGGCAGAGGGTTGGGCTGGATGGTCCTGGAGGTCTCTTCCAAACTGATGATTCTGTGAGCTCAGAGCAAAATGCTGCCAGCAGAGCCCTCGGGCTTTGCCCAGGAGTCAGCTGTGGGCAGCAATTGCACAGATCTTGAGCTCCAAATGCGTGACAGCAGCGTGAGAGTGGCAGCAGAGATCTGCTGGTGTCAGTGGCTTCGTGTCGGCTTCATAGTGACAGAGGTTGTGCAAACCCCCACATTTAATTCCGGTATCAAACGCAGAGCTGCCAGACCCCCTGTCCCTGTAACCCTGACGGATTTTCCAGGGCAGTTTTTAATTTTTACCGTCCTTCCACAGTGTCCTCTGCGCTCAGCCCCAAAATATCAGATTTTTTTCCCTACACGGTCAAAATTCAGCAGCACGAGGCTGCAGGGCAGGCCTGGTGTTCCTGAGACCTGAACAAATTGCCCTACAGAACATTAACTGGTGTGCCGTGAAGAATTATCATAATTAATTACCACTAAACTGCAGTTGTCAAATAAATGAACAAAGTACATTTCATGATGCATTATCCTTGCTCTTTTATTGTTTGTCCTCTTGCTTGTTAAGCTGGGGATAATCAGTCATTTGCAGTTGGGCTCATGGGTCGCTAAAGTGGAAGCTCCAGTGCAGCCACGGAGGCGTTGGTGCTAAAAAATATGAAATTATTAATGAGAAAAAGCTCAAATGACAGCAAGACTGAGGGCAGGGGAAGTTTTTTAGGCCTTTATGGGATAACAGAGAGCCAGGAGTTGTTAAAATGTTTGCATTGTTGGACAATCTTGTGTCCTCTTTTGTCAGGGGTAAAAAAAAATTAAGTTTAGATGAGCAAAGTGTGGATGGGGTGTGAGGAGGAGCAATAAAATAGATCCTTTAGGGTACCTGTGACACCTTTCTCCAGAGAAAGGAGACAAGATCTCTGCAGAGAATGGGTAAAATGACCTTGCCAAGGGCTTCTGAGCTCGACCTTCAGCTTCCAAATATCAGCAAAGCTCCCCTGAAGAGGCTGGGACTCACCTGATTTACTCCACTCAGCTGCCTGGTGATTCCCCCAGACTGGCTGAATCGAGGCATCACTTTTATCCCTCAGCTCTTGACAACTGCTGGATGAACCCCAAGCCCCTTTCCCTGGATGTGACTGAGCTTATCTCGTTAAAAAGCAAAAACCGATTGTCTTAGCCCAAACCCGCCGGAGCAGGAGGCATTTGTGCGCGGAAATTTTCGAGGTAGACACGTAAAACCTGATTTTTTGAGTGCGTGGCCCGCGTGAATGCACACAGAGCTGGCAAACAGTGGATGTGGCCGCACAGAGAGCTGGCTAAAAGTGGGGTTTTCGGTGTTTGTGCCACGGGAAGCACTCGGGGAAGGAGCAGGGACACCTGGCTGCTGCTCTGTTTAACATCTCGAGGTGGGCGCTGTAATCCTCCGCGAGGCAGATGCTCCTGTCAGTTCTGTTGTTTCCTTGCCAAGATGCATTTTACCTCTGGGAGCCCTCAGGGGCCCATTTACCAGGGATAATTAATTCAATTAACAGGCTTTTTGGTCGGCGTAACAAGTGTGTGCTTTGAAAGGAAGCTGGATTTCCACAGCCCTGGGTAAACAACGTGCAGGTTAAAACTCCTGGCCGTGTCTGTCACTGGCATTCAGCAGGGCAAAAAAAAAAATCGAATTGTGCCAATTTACCCAGCTCCTTTCATCTGTGCTCTTCTCTTTCATATCTGCTCTGTCTCCGGGAGGCGTGGAAAAGCTGTTTTTCCATGGATCCCACAGACCAAACTCGGCACCCCCTCCCTGTCAGCAGCATCTCAGGGCGATTTTTCATCATCTTTCATGGAACAGAATTAAATCTCCTTCAAATCATCCCTTCCCCCGCCGTGAGCAGGGCTTGTTCTGCCTCCCCAGTTTGTTTAGACCTTCCTGTCTAACCCGAAAAAATTCCAGGCAAGATCCTCTCTGCTCTGTTGTTGCCTCTCTCCAGGTACAAAATGGGATGAAACTTCCACTAATTAGGAAGCTGCTGAGACAGTGCAAGAGTTGAAAAAAGTTTGAACTCTCATTTCTTCCTGAGCTTTAAGTAACTCGTTCAGGTGTGGCCTCTTTCTAGAGCAGAAATGACTGCAGAAGTTGAGAGTTGTGATTTATCAAAGCCAGTAAAGTGAGTTTCTGATGAAGGATTAAAGCTGGGATGTTGTTCCAAGCCTCCCCCAGACGTTCTCTCTCAAGTCCAGGTGGCAGGTTGGTTAAAAGAAAAATAATCTGAGGAGATTTTGGACATGTAACAGTTTCATGTTAATGGCAGGGTGGAAAGCCTGAGGGAAAGCCGAGATCATGAAACAGCAGTGGACAGGGAATGTTGTCAGTGTGGAGGTTCTTGCAGAGCTGAGAGAAAGAAATCCTCCCCTTGAAGGTTTTTCCCCCTAAACTCAGTCAAATTATGAGCTGCAAACACATGGGAGCACAGGTGAAGAGGGATTTTGGTTTTCTGAGGTTTAGGAGGCGCAGGTCTGATGCTATTCAGGACGAATGTTGTGTTCTCAGCATCCCTGCCAGATCCAGCTGAGGACCTGAGCTCCCTCGGGCGCTGGATTTTCCCTGCTAGCCCAGGGAGGGGTGCAGCAATTAAAGCTTCGTCTGCAAACATCAACCGGGAAAATACGGAGCAGGTCAAGGATGGGTTTGTTGTTCCCTGCACCACTCCTGACCCCGCTCCCCTCGCCATGAGCCTTGATGAAAGGGTGGGAAATGCAGCAGGGCTCTGCCTGACACGGGATTCATTTATTTTCATCAGGGAGTCAAATCTTGATCTCCAAACCATCAATATTTCAGGGCCAGGGCAAAGCCCAGGGTAGAGGAGGAGAGAGCTGCCTCAGTCTCCAGGCTCTTTCCATAGTTAAAAGTTCACTGCAGAAAATTTGATGCTTAATAAATTGGAGCCTTCTCTGCTTTAAATCATTTCTACAGCAATTGCAAAAGAAAATATAATTATTACAAACTGGTCATTTGTTACTGAGAAATCTCATTAAATTGACTTCATTCTGGAAGGTTTGGTGGGGGATGGAAGGGGAGAAGAGGCAGAAACTTGCCAGAGGGGTGGGAGAGGAGTCTCTTAATTACAGATTGATTCTTTCTGGTGATTGAATGTAGACCATAATCAGCTCATCCTTTCTGCTGGGGCAGATGGGAGCTACAGGGACCTTTTTGTCTTCCTTGACCTGCCAGCACGGCTTGCTAATGGCCTGGGGATGCAGGGAATAGCCTGGAGAACTTGGAGAAAGCACATTTAGCTGAAGCCATGGATCAGGGCTGCTCTCCTCCCCCGGGAGTCAGCCTGGGCCAGGATTTAATTCAGTGTTGTGTCCTCGTCACATCTTCATTTCGTGCTGAGCGAGTCCCACAGCCCCTGGGCACGGCAGCCACGGCCCTGCAGTCAACAGGGAGAGGTTTGGGAGCCCAAATCCGAGCCTGGAGACGGCTCAGGTGCTGCTGGCAGCATCCAGCCTTGGAATCACAGAATGCCAGGGTGGTTTGGGGTGGAAGGGACCTCAAAACTCATCCCATCCCACTCCCTGCCATGGGCAGGGACACCTCCCACTGGCCCAGGCTGCTCCAAGCCCCATCCAGCCTGGTCTTGGACACTGCCAGGGATCCAGGGGCAGCCACAGCTTCTCTGGGCACCCTGTGCCAGGGCCTCCCCACCCTCAAAGAATTCCTTCCTAATTTCTAATCTGAACAAATTCTCCCTCATTTTAGGGCCATTCCCTCTTCTCTTGTCCTTCCATCCCTTGTCCCCAGTCCCTCTCCAGCTCTCTTGGAGCCCCTTTAGGCTCTGGAAGGGGCTCTGAGGTCTTTTCCTCAGAGAGTCTTTTTTTTTTTTCTTCTTTTCCTTTTGGAATCTTTTCCTCCCCAACCTCTCTCCAGAAGAAAGTTGCTCCATCCCTGTGATCAGCCTCGTGGCGTTCTCTGGACTCATCCCAACAGATCCATGTCTTTACTGGACACAGCACTGCAGGAGGGCATCACAAGAGCAGAGGAAGGAGGGAGAATCACCCTTTTTTTGGTCACTGCTCTTTTGATGCATGCCAGGATATGGATTTCCTGGGAAGTTGGGAAAGCAGGAGCTGCTGAAATCTCCCTCTCCGAGCTCAGCCAGCTCCCAGCAATGTGTGTGTGTACATGTGTGCATATGCAGATTAAATAAATTTACGGGAACACTCTGAAACGGGCGAGGATTTAGGGTGGAGCCTCTCAAAAATAAAACAACAGAAATTAAATCTCCGCTATCGCTCCCGGGAAAGAGATCCACGAGCACAAAGTGCCAAAATCGCAGGGGGAAATGATTGCTGCTGAGGGGGATGTGATTTTTTAGAAAATGTTCTTTCCACGGAGGAGAATATTGTGTGTTTTGACATCCAAATGGAGCAATTGTTTTTGCGAAACGATTTTCCCCCAGTTTTAGGCCTTTTTAGTGGCTTCTCGTCTCGGAGCCTTAAAGGGAGAAATTGCTGGAATGTGACAAATTGATAGACCATAATGAATCTAATGGTGTGTGGTGTGATTGTGAGAAAGGAGGGGAAGGAAGAGCGAGAGTCTCTGCTAGGATTTTAAGGAAATTATTCCTGGACGTTTAGATTGTCTTTTCCCAGCACCAAGAACAATACCAAGCACTTCCCCAGTGGATTTTCCTCCACAAAGATAGCACAGCTTCCTGGGTGGAGAAGGTTATCCAAATATTGGAATATTTATTTCAAATAAATCCAAATATTATGGAAATCAGCTTTTTTTTTTTTTTT
>VZTE01001074.1:32698-43794 GCA_013397775.1 Eulacestoma nigropectus
TTAAGAAAAGAAAGTAAAAGTAATTGCAGCGACAAAAATAAATAAAGGTTTGGCAGTTCTGAGTTTTTTACAGATTCTTCTGCTGACTGCAAACGTTCCCTCAACTCACCCTGATTTTTGTAGTTGCTTCCTGCTGGTTGAAAACTGTTCCTTTTCTGGTTCTGGATACATTTCACAAGGGAACGGAAATGTCACCCAGCTTCAGCACTGAACTTTTGCTCCCTTTTTCCATCTGAAGTCACTGGAACAGAGAAGAGATTTTGCCCAGCAAAAAGCAGCCTGTGAGATTAGGGAGAAAAAAATCCCGAAACAATACAACCAAGCAAAAGCAGAAGTCTTGGATTGTGGCCGAAAGTGGAAGGAATTGGGTATTTTAGGGATTTGCACCAGCCCAGGGACACGGGCAGTGCTGGTGGGGTTGTGTGAGAGGCGCCTCAGCCTGCTGGGGATGTTCTGGCTGCTCAGGCAAGGATGAGGAGCAGGGAGGGCTGCGTGGGGTTCATCCCTCTTGGAAGGTGAAACAGGCATCTCAGGCACAGGAAAATATCCCTTTTTCGGTACCTTTGTGAGGACAGCACAGAGCCCTGGGATGGTTGGGGTTGGAAGGGACCCTAAAGCTCATCCAGTTCCACGGGCAGGGACAGCTCCCACTACCCCAGGCTGCTCCAAGCCCCATCCAGCCTGGCCTGGGACACTTCCAGGGTTTATGTTACCCTGCTAAAGGGCTTTTCTGGGAATGATGTTTGTCTGTTTTGTGGCGTTTTGGGCTGGGGAGACCCCGCAGAGCTCCTGGGTCACTCCTTTGCTTCGTGTCCATCAGAGATCCTGCAGTGGGAGAGGGGGAAGTTGGATGGACATTGAAGTGGTGACAGAGCCCAGATGTCGCCGTGTCCTTCCAGCAGCATCCCTCCCCAAATCCATCCCTGGAGGCAGGGGAAAGCTGCTTCCCAAAGCATCTGGGGCTGCACTGAGCCAGGTCTGTGTCGGCCCTGCCAAATCCTGGGAATGCCCCCAAAAGGAGCAGCTCCCGGTGCTGGCCCGGCCTCGCTCCGAGCGCAGAGCTCCCAGGATCCGGCCTGGCTGGGGAAGGAGAGAGGGGTCTGAATTCCTGTCAAGCAGCAGAACGTGGGCTGGGGAAGCAGCTTCTAAATATTAAAGTTATTTCAGTGATTAATCCAGGCCAGGAAACTCAAACTGTCGGGGGAATCTCGGAGGCTCTTGGTATCCATAAGGAAACAGGAAGGTGACAGCCCTTGTTTCACTGAATGGCCAAACAAAAATCTTCAGCCTTCAGTGAGCAAACCAAGAAAAGACTCGAAAGACAAAGTCTGGAGAGCACCAGCTTGCCCAGCCAGACCCAAAATATCACCAGGCTGGCAGAATTCCTACAGAATAACAGAGCAGAGTACCAATAAACACAAAATCCTTCTCCCACCCCCCCCAAAAAATTGGTATTCACGTAGAGCTGGTGCAGCAGCAGTGCAGGGGATGTGTCGAGGCAGTGTCTGTGTGCTCTGTCTGATGTTCAGGTTTTGTCTCAGCTGTGACAATCCTATCTGATCATTAATAATACAATAATGAAATAGCGACTGGAGAGACACTTGGATAATCATCTGAGCAAAGGCTCATTAGTGCCGCAGAACAATCACTGCCGTGTAATAACAGATCCCAGGAAATTTCAATTAAAGCTGGAACTCTGTTGCAATTTCATTTTATTTCCAGCCAGACAGCGCTTGGTGTAATTGCAATCAGCCAAGGCAACACAAGCTCCTCTAACGCAAACCTTCCCGTGGGAATGGAGGTGGGCTGCCTGGCTGGATCCTGGGATTTTTTTATCCAGCGTTTCGTTTCAATTCTAACTGAACAGGGCAGACAGAAGTGGATGTCGTTCCCTGCAACATCAAACGCTCCCCTTGTGCTGCCGTACCGAGCTGAAATTGGGACAGAATCACAATCCCAGACTGGTTTGGGTTGGAAGGGACCTTAAGGACCATGGCAGGGACACTTTCCACTAGACCAGGCTGCTCCAAGCCCTGTCCAGCCTGGCCTTGGACACTTCCAGGGATGGGGAGTCCTCTCTGTTGGACGAAGGAAAGCTTTCCCAATATTCTGCTGCTCTGTAGAAGGGCAGTGGAAGAGCTGACAGGCACCTGCCACCGTACAGGGAGTCAGGGAGCAGAGGCAGCTGGAAGCTTTTTTGGGAGAATCAGGATATCAGAACGTTAAAGTCCAAAATTTGACCCAAAACACTTCAGCATTTCATGCTTGGGGAGGGAATGGGGTTTGCACTCTGTCCCTTGATTCTCCCCACCGCGCTGGCCACAACCCAGTGGATTCCTGTGCTGCTCCATCAGAGCTGCCCTTCCCTTTGCCCTGGTGCTGCCCTGCGGGGTGGGTGTCCCCTGCCCGCCCTGCAGGCTGTCCCTCGTCCTTGGGCAGGACAGCTGAGTGTCCTCACGGATGTAACCAAAGGTCCCAAACCCTCCTGTCCACCCAGACCGAGCCCTTCCGCTCGGATATTGGCTGGCACAGCTCCAGGATGAGTAATTGCATCTCGCCACCTAATTAAAACTTCCTCTGTGCTTTCAGGTGGATGCTGTGCTCTCCTTCCTTCCCTGGCCTGGCCCCCCTTGATCTGTCCTTGGGTGCTGTTCCCAGCGGCTGCCACGCTCCAGCCCGGGCGATGCGGGGATAGCGGGAGCGAGGTGTGTGCTGAACACTGCCTGGAGGGCGCAGTGGGTGCTGAGGAACACCCTCACCGTCCACGGGCAGCAGCTGGACATTCACTGAGGGACATGCACAGCAAATCTGGGGAGGAGGGGAAATCCAGCTCGTAAATACCCGGGTTTATTTGCAGAGCTGATGGTTTTATGCAAACCAAGCGTTGTCTCCTGGGCAGCCACCTCTGCAGGCAGCTCCTGGGGACGTTCGGGGTTGAAAGTGAGTTGAAAGTGAGGATGGAGGCTAAAACTGGGGTGATTGCTGTGGAAGCACAGGGGTTCTCTCCTGCTAGGACACCCCACAACATCCCCCAGCGAGGTTGCCCTTCAGGAGTGGGCTCCCTGCACTCCTGCCAGCCCTACACCCTCAGGTCTCTGTGCCACGGGGGTGACGTTTCTGTCTGCACAGAGCGCGCTGTGACCTGGCTGTGACGGTCACTCAGTGCCCTGGGACAAAGGGAGCAGGAAGGCAGCCCAGGGAGGGACATTTCCAACCCTGGGAGCCACCATTGACTTGGTAACTGAGCAAATTTGGGGAGGAGGGGAAATCCAACTCGTAAATACCCGGGTTTATTTACAGAGCTGATGGTTTTATGCAAACCAAGCGTTGTCTCCTTGGCAGTCACCTGTGCAGGCAGCTCCTGGGGACGTGTGGGGTTGAAAGGGGTTTTGTTTCAATGCTTTATCGAAAGCTTTTTATAAATATCAACTTGCACTTCCCTGCAAGCACCGAGGTCCTGGTGGTGCAGAACGAGAGGTTCAGAGTGCGTGCAGCAGGCAGCGAGGTTCACTTGGCTCTCCTGCACTTTGGCTTTTAGCTGGGGATGCAGAAAATGAAGTCTCTTGGCATCGCTGCTCCCTGCTCTCCACAACCCATGGAATAACTGTTTGCACGTTCAGTTCCCTGGTATTTGCTGGCATCGTGTTTTGGGATGAAAAAACGGCTCAGTGGACCCACAGCCTGACCCAGTCCAGGAGTGTTCGTGTTATGGAGCTGGAGGGGTCAGCAAAGGCACCCTCAGGTTACTTTGCTCATCCACGTTGGGAATGGAGCTGAATCCCAGGTTTCCCGGAGCTCACAAAGCCAAGAGACAGCACAGGGCCCCTCCGGCCTGGTGTTCGTAGGGACTCGAGAACTGTTCTGGGGGAATGTTTCCCTCAAGGTGAGCGGCAGCACATTCCCCGAATTCCTGCATTTGTCCTCCTTTCCCTTGCCCAGGTCCCTTGGGGAGGATTCCTTCCCAACCACAATTCCATCAGCTGCACCCTCACAGCCCGGAGGCAAATTCCATCCCATCCCATTCCTGGATGATTCACTCCTGAGCTGCTGGACCCTTCCCAGCTGTTGCCACCCGCACCCCTCACAACCTGGAGCACCCTAATCCCCACAAAACGTTGCTCTCAGCTGGGTGCAGACCTTCCAGAGGGTGCAGAACCCTCCGGTGCCCTGTTTGCAGCAGCTCTGCCAAGGTGTGGAGAGGCTCTGGCTGCAGAGGCAGCAAAAGGAGACGGGAATGTGCAATAATCAGGGAGCAAACACACCTCGGGGAAGGGAGGGATGTGCTGGAGGGCTGAGAGAGAGCGTTCCAGAACGTGCTGGCAAGAAGGAAAGGTGCTCTTGGCATGGGATACTCGGTGGGTGCCAGGGGTGAGGAGAGCAGGACTCTGCCCCAGCTCACCCTGGCACAGCTGGTGATTCAGGGCTGCTTTTTCCCCTTTTTCTGCCGTTTCCCCCCCTCATTCCCACGGCAGGTGAAGGGCTGCACGTTCAGCCTGGCTGCTGAATCCTATCTCCCCCTGACAGGTTTCTCCTCTCGTGTTTTGGCAGTGCCTGCAGTGCCTGTCATGTCAATAAAGCCTTTCCCCTAATTTGAATTTATCTGAGCATTTGTGCCGGGTTATCCATGTGTGAGAGCAGCTGCGTGTGAGATGGATTTATTTCAAGAGGGATGTGCCAGCGTTTGCCAATAGCCAGGAGCTACAAACACCTCGGAGCAGCCGTGCCCCCACCCTGATCTTGTTGTGGTGACCCTCAGACAGCACCCAGAACCCTGCTGCGACAGAACCTTCCTTGTCCTGCCTTTTTCAGACGTGGCAGGAGCTGTTCAGCACCTCTGAAAGAATCAAACCTCAAACAGAGGGCCGTAAAAACACAATTCCCTTGCGGTGGCATTCTCCTGGCACATCCCAAACCACCCTGAGAACGTCTGACCCCGAAGCAGGGATGGATAAAGCAGCTCTGAGATCAGGGGAGGCTGAACCCGTGGTACTGGTGAGCACTGGATCAGCCCTTTGGATCTGGAATTGTCACGTTCCCTGCTAGATCCACGCCTCAGGCATGCTTTTCCTGGCACAGGATTCGGGATCAAGGGTTTAGCTTGACCCTAGGACAGGGTTTAGGTTGAGATTTTGTTCTCACCCCGGTGTGGCAGAGGCTGTTTGCTCCCTGCAGCCTCCTGGATGCTGAAGGCTTCGCCCTCTCTGATCTGGGGTTGGTTTTGTCCCCGTCTCCGTTAGGCTTTTGTCTTCTTTTCTGGTGTTTGTCTCATCTTTAGTTGTTTCTTTAATTAGCTGCAGCTTTTTCCTCTCTCTCTTTGATCTTGCTCTGGCCTGCTGAGACCATCAATAAGCTTTAATGGAGAAAAGGTGGGTTTTTTTTTTAAGCTTTGAGATTTTTTTCCTTTTTTTTTTCTTTCAGTCTTTTTTTTGGGGGTGGGGGATGGGGAAAGAACTAAAGGAAAGGAAAATTATCATCATTTTACCTGTCTTAGCTGCCACTGCCTTATTGAAATCTTGAGAATGAGGATGGAGTGGTGTTTCTGGATCTATTCTTTCACCTCCCCTGCATTTCTGAGTGCGGGTGACAGATCCTTGGACTCGGCCTCGCTGCAGGCTGATGGCACATCCCAAATGGGGCCCTGCTTTGCTCAGCAGTCGCGTTTGCTTTCTAATCTAAGGCTTTGCTCAGGTTTAGATCAGATTTTAGGAGGAAATTCTTTGCTCAGAGGGCGGTGAGGCCCTGATTGTCCAGGGAAGCTGTGGCTGCCCCATCCCTGGAAGCGTCCAAGGCCAGGTTGGAGCAAGCCGGGATAGAGGAAGGTGTCTCTACCCATAGCAGGGGTTGAATTAAATGGTTTTTAAGGTCCCTTCCACCCCAAACCACCCCATAATTCTCCATCAGCTCCCAAGCACACGTCCCATGTGGAAATAGGTCAGCACCAGACTTGCTTCAGGAGCACGGGAAGGCGCGGAGCGAGCGGGCCGGACACCAGGAACGGCTCTGTCTCACCACGCGTCCCGGAGCTGAGCGGCTTCCCTCCCCCTCGGGAGGCTGCTGCTGAAGCGCCAGCCCCTGCCGAGAGAGCGGGATGGTGGAACGGGACCGTGCCTCCCGAGGGAGCAGCAAACAGAAGGAGGGAGAGGGATGATGGAGATCGGTGCGCGTCAGGACCCCGTCTGCGCCATCGGGATCGACAGGGGCTTGGCAGGGCCGTGGGATCTGGGCTCCAGAGCTCATCCCACCAGCTCTGCAAGGTGGCCGAGCTCAGGAGTTCTTCTTGTGCTGCATTTCAGAATTTTTCCTCAGACACTTCCTGATTGATTTCCATTGAGCGCTGCGGGAGCTGGGCTAACTCGGGAATCCAGCTGGGATAACTCGGGAATCCCCCTCCCTTGGGGAGCATCCCAGCTGCTGAATCCCTGCTGGGGAGAGCAGGGACAGGGATCTGTCTGGGGGCTGCTGTGGGGAGCAGAGTGAGGGGGATGAAGGAGAAGGAAGCGGCTTCTCCAGCACAGGCACCATGCTTCTTAACTCCCCGTCATCCCGCCCTAATTATTATAATTAGGGGCTTGATGAGGATCTGTTGACATAAATGTTCCTGGAGGGAGGGTGGTGAGGAGCTTTGCCCAAGCCATGAAGCTCCAAAATCTGCTGCAAACACAATTTTCTCCATCCAGCGTGGTCAGTCATTCCCAGCCATGGATACCCTGGAACCCTGGGCATTCCTGGCTGGAAAAATGCAGCCTCTCACCAGCCTGGCAGCCAAATGTGCATTGAGATATTAATGATGGGGAGGGCGAAGGAGAATTTTGCATCCTCGCCCACTGAAATCGTGGCAGCTTCTTTGGTTTTGGAGTTTTACTACAGCTCCAGTGAACGCTGCAACTCCCAGCTCCTGATGTAATTCAATCAAAAAGGAACTGACAGGGAGGTGGGGGAAAAAAAAGACACAAATCCTTAAATTCCATATAAAAATAGATAAAAGCAACTGGCTTAAAGGATTTGGTTGAGCCTTATTTAAGAACTTTTTTTTTTTTTTAAAGAGAAGAAAATGAATTTAGCGCACACAAACTCTTTTACCTCGCTCATCAAAGGGTCACAGATTTTCCCTCAGATCCAGATCAGAGCAGGATTCCAAAGGTCACAGAGGGGAAATAATCTGGATGGGAGAGGTGGGAAGGAAGGGCAGCTGCACAATGTCCCCAGCACCCTCTAATTACGCTTCCCTCTGCTTGCCAGCTCTCAAAGAGAAGGCAAAGTTGGAAATAATACATCCATTAAGACACCTTCAGTGCCTGTCAGATTCGCTCTAAGAGGATTCTGCTTATTACACCCTGGGTAAGGTTTCCATATTCATAAAATTCCATCAGAGCAAGCCAAAAAAAAAAAAAAAAGAGGGAGAGGAAGAGGAAAACGTGGCTCTGGAATGGGGCTGGGCTGGCAATTAAAATTCTGCCCTGTGCTGGCAAAGGACACAGGCGTGGACAGGTTGGCCTGTGCCTCTTTGAAGGGATGTTTTTACCGAGTTTGGGCATATCCAGGGTGTGCCAGGCGACAATCTTGAACAAATCTGGAATTCTAGGGAAGGACCGTGACAATGTCAGGGATATTTGGGGTGCTGGGGCCTCACTGTGGGGTTTGGAGCCGTCCAAGGCAGCGGGGCCAGTTTGGTCAGGAGGGAAAGGGGGATGTAGGGTGCTTAAAGCACCACTCCTGGAATGATCAGGGATTTGCTTCTTGGCTTTTTTTTTTTGCTTTTTTCATTTTTAAGCTCTGCTCTCCCTTTGCCAGGCTCTGGGTGTTGGAGAGGAGCTGTGGGCAGGGCTGTGCTCCTGCCCCTTGGTGTGATAATGGGCCAGCTCTCCTTGCTGCCTCTCAGCTTCATCCAGTGCCAGCTCCTCATCCATCCCTCACCCATCCTTCCCTCATCCATCCTTCCCTCACCCATCCTTCCCCTACGCATCCTTCCCTCACCCATCCTTCCCTCACCCCTCCTTCCCTCACCCATCCTTCCCTCACCCATCCTTCCCTCACCCATCCTTCCTTCACCCATCCTTCCCCCACCCATCCTTCCCTCACCCATCCTTCCTCCATCCCCACAGCTCTGGCAATTATTTTGCCTCTTGTTTGTAGTTTCAGATGCTTTATCTCAAACTCAGCGCTGGGCTCTGATTTCAAGGGTTCCCCACCCGTCCCCCTGGCCTGTGAGCAGGGACAGGGCCCGAGGGGGAATGGAGCTGTGGCAGGGGAGGGTTAGGTTGGATATCAGGAGAAGTTTCTTTCCCCAGGGAATGGTCACGGCCCCAAGGCTGCCAGAGCTTCTTTGGACAATGCTCCCAGGGATGCACAGGGTGGGATTTTGGGGTGTCTGTGCCGCGCCAGGGGTTGGATTGATGATCCCTGTGGGTCCCTCCCACTCAGGATATTCTGATTCCTGACTGCTGAGTTGTCCCTGTCTCAGATGTTCCCCCTGACACCCCGAGATCCTTCAGAGGACGATTCTCTGTCTCGTGCAAACCAAAACCCTGAGCAAGCCCCGCAAAGACGAGAAGCTCTGGGGATGAGCAGCACTGCAAAAAGGGGCTGAACGTGTTCTGGGGATCAATGAAATGCCTTTTCTCCGTGATTAACTCCTGCCTCAGAGCTGCACCTCTGTCTCCTTGGACAGAGACAGAAACCACCTCTCCCTTCTCCTTGCTTTGATTGTTTCAGTCTGGATCTGTCAACAGAGGAGCGCTAGCAGCCTACACGGGCAGCAGTTTTATTTAACACGGTGCCTTTTCCTCCTCACCACCGTTTTTCATTTAATCTTTCAGAGCCATAATTATCTAATATTAATGTTCTCATCATCACAACGCTCACAGGAAGACAGTGGGGCTTTTGTCCACAGAGACAAAGATCTCTGAAATTAATACAACGCTTGTACAGGATTGATTTCAACCTCAGAGTTGCCCTCAGCCGGAGGGACCAATCTGGTTAAAAATATCTGCTGCTAATTACCCAAAGAGCCGTAATTCAGCTGGAGGATTGAGTGAAATTGTCCTTCACACGTCACATCCACCCACAAACCCTCCCAGCCCTCATTGTTTTTATGTGGCTCCAAAAACACGTCGTGGTTTAACCCCAGGCAGAAACTCAGCTCGGCCCCCAAGGGTGGGCTGGGGGAGAGAAGTGGAGGAGGAGAGGTGAGAAAACTCGTGGGATGAGATAAAGACGTTTAATAGGTACAGCAAAAGCCAGGCAAGCAAAGGAAAACAGGGAATTCACTCTCCACATTCCATCATCAGGTGTTCAGCCATCCCCAGGGCGGGCTCTGAGCATCCCCCGTGTCTTCTTCTTCTTCCTCCTCCAGCTCCATGTGCTGGGAGAAAATCAACCCCGTTCCAGCCAAAACCAGCAGGAAAAATTGAGATATTTTATATCTGTTCCAGGAGGCAAAGGAGAAACTGGGAACTGAGATATGCAGAAGTGGGATCTGTTCTATTGCAATGAGGAATTTGCCTCATCCCTGGAAGTGTTCATGGATAGGGTGTGGAGAATCCTGGTTTTGTGGAAGGGGTCCCTGATCACGGCGGGGGGGTTGGAATGAGATGAACTCTGAGGTCCCTTCCCACCCAAGCCATTCTGGCATTTGGGAAAACGGGAAAAGGTCACACCCCCACCGTCCTTCAGAGCTTTGAGAGGAGGAGGTGGCCTCATTTGGAGATAACAATGATAATTAAAGGTACAAGGCTTGGAGCTGTGACTCTTTGGGGGTGCAGGATGAAGTTGCCTTCCTGGTGCAAATGGATCACGACCACAGAGCTTTAGTCTTGGTCTTGGTTTCAACTGTCCTGCACTGCAGGAGTGTGGGGAAAGCTGCCTGTGACATCACGAGCTGCCACAGGGAAAGAGCTGGGGCAGGGAGAGGGAAGAGAAAAGGCTGAGTCCTGCTAAATGCAGCTCCAAGGGATGTTTGGTATCTCCCTCGATGGCTCCATATGGCCCAGCCCACGCAGCCTCGGCGGGAGCTGTGACAGCCCTGGGGAATGTGAGGCACGACAGAGGCAGGGGTGGGAGCCAGGGCCTTCCCCCCAGAGCTGCTGCCCTGCAGGGGAACAGCTCCAGGGATCCTGTGTGCTGGGAACACAGAGCTGCCTTCGTGGGGATGTGACAAATCCTCTCTGTTTTGGGGTTGATTCGTCAGAAGCCAAACACTTCCTGTAAAACTTCCCCAGATATCCCATAAAAATCCAGGGTGGCAGACCTCTTTCTCTTGTTTTTCGTCGCATTCTTTTCTCATGTTGATGAAAAAGGAGGAAAACACCTTTGATGAAAAAAATGTCGACTTCTGTGCTCTTTCTTGCACATCTCTGTTCTCTCTCACCCTCAAGGTCGTGCACCCACCAGAGTCCGTGGATTTGTGCGGGATTAAAGCCAAGGGGAAGGAATTCAGGAGTTTTACCTGGACGGGTGGGGCTCTGGCTGCTCAGCTGCTCTATTTTAGGGCTGGGTTTTGCATCACCAGCTCTCCCCTGAACTTCTGCAGCTCTGCTTTGGCTCATTTTCCACCTGAGATTTTTGGGAAGGCTCCACACTGGGAATTTCTCTGCTCCCGACAGCCTTTGCCGTGTCCCTGTGGAAGTGCTGCCGTCAGGCCCCTGTGCTGATCATGTGGTGCAGCCACATCTCCATTTCCTTGCCATCCCCCAGCACAGCAGGGTCAATAATTGAAGCCCTTTATTCTTCCCCCTGACGTAGCCCAGTCCTGGAAGTAATTGGAAGCTCCCACAGGCCACGGGGAAGCCTGGAATGGCTGCTGGTCCCATTAATTTCCTTCACATGTCATCAAGGCAGGTGCAGAACGAGCCTAATTAAGCTCAGAGCTTCAGGAAAATGAAGGTGCTGGGTTTTGGGTGGTTTTTTTTTTTTTTAGGAATCCACTCCCAGCAGCATCTGTCTGATAGGTTTGGAAGGGAGAGGGGAGGGAAATGCTGGATAAGTGGAAATGTCTTGCTAAGGACAGGAGGGAAAGAAGTTGAGAGCAGGAATGTCCAAGCCCCTGATGCCTGAAGGTCCCACCCAGGTGACACCACGGCTGCTTTTGGGTTTGCAGC